>SKCR01004401.1:0-90967 GCA_019454045.1 Zanthoxylum bungeanum
TGATAATTATGTGATCATCCAATGTTCAAACAACGATTTGATTTTGACGAATAAGTACTTAAAGTACGAATTCCCGAATTAAATTAAACTACATAATTAAATCCAATTTAATATGTATTTAATACTAATTCACTATTTAATTCCAAATTAAATATTACACTTTATTAATAAACCTTTTACGAATTAAATTCCAAATTTAATTGTTACGGGTCTCAAAGCCCGATTAACGTCCAACGTCAACTTAATTAAAGTCCAATGGGCTTTTAATTAATTTCTTAAGGCGTGGACTTTTGGTCAACTCGGGTCAAACCCGCAACCAAAGTCCAATCCGGGATTTACGCCATAAGCCTTTAAATTAATTTTGGCCCATTAGGCCCAATTAAATTACAAAGGTCCATTATGTTGCATTTGGGCTTTATGGATGCGGTTTTGGGCCCAATTGGATCCAACCAATTTTGCCTAAAACAAACTTTGTACAACAAAGCCCAATAAGCCCAATAACAACAATTCAAGCTCAATTTCCAAAATTAGCCCAATTAATTAATTACACAAATCGAATTTCGCAATTTAATTACCTAAAGTGTATATCATGATTAATCACCATAATTAACATTTCTAAAACACAAATTAGGCTAACTAATCATGCTCATTATCATCATCATATGTCCAACATATTTTGATTAAAATCAAACCCATTACATGCTCTTTAAGTCTCGGCCAAGGAGAGGATTTTATATCCGATTTGGTTTCAATCCAATTAATCCCACAATCGACATTAAATCAACATCCTAATTGATTCTAACTCATCCAATGAATTAAAATCAAACTTACCAAGATTTAGGGCATACTCCTATTCGGCCAACACATCAAAATTGGGGAAATTTGTTCCAAACAATATTTAATCAAATTGATCCAACCAATCATCAATTAAACATGTATTAAGCATACTTAATCATCCAATTTCATAATTGCATGCTCAAATCATTTTACCCAAATTCAAGTTTCATGACATACTTGGAAATTGGGGGATTTTACGTCCGAATCGAATTCAATCCAATTGATTCCGCAATCGACATCAAATCATATTCCCGAATGATTTCCAACACATCCAATTGTCAAAAATCAAAATCCCAAGACATTAAATCATGTTCAACTTTCGGCCAAGGAGGAAATTTGGGGAAAAAATGATCCAATCAAATTTTCTTGAAATTGACCCAATCAATCTTCAATTCAAACACAATTAAGCATACAAATCCATCCAATTTAATTTATCATGCTCAAAATCAAGTTTGCCCAAATTTTAGCCCTAACTTTTTCATGCTTTTAACCTAAGCTCTTGATGCCATTGTTGGAGTTTCTATAGGTCCCAAGATCAAAACTCAAGCATGATACACAAGTGAATACAACGACGGAAGTGCGGAATACTTACATCGAGCGGTTGAGCGACGATTTGGGCAACAAAATTCGAAATTCTGCTCACTTTTGCAAGGCAGTGGGCTGCTATGAATAGTGAATTTCGCCCCTTATCTTCAAGATTTGAAGCTCCAAGCTTCAACATTTGGCTTCCCGGCTCATGGGTATACTTCCCTTATCACCTTCGTATTGATCCCGGAGTGTGCTAGCACTCTCGATTTTGCCACAAAATCACACTTGCTCCCCTAATTTCCTTTGCTTCCATCGGCAGTTCACTGCCTCAAGAACAAGAAGAAAATGCATGAGAGAGGAAGGAGAAATGGTGAGAGAGAGAAGTGAAAAGTGTGTTGGAAATATTGTATATCTTTGCTTATATATTTTCTACAAATAATAAAGCATATACACTTCTTTTGTCTTTCAAAAAGTCAAAGGAAGATATAAAACAATATATGTCTTTCAACTTTCAAAAAGTTGATTTCCAACCACTCACATCAAGTCATTTCAATCAATCAATCTAATCAATTGTCACATCACTCAAAGTGACATGATTTGACGCTTGATGTGACGCTAGATGCGACTAGCGATTTGACGCTTGATTTGACGAGCCGCGCTCGAATTCGAAATACGAATGCGCTCGTAAATATTCTCGGGCTCGGATTCGCTAATTCTAAAATAACGAATTTTCCGTCGCGTCGTAATTAAATGATTACGCCTAGCGAAATCACTATTCACGTCGCTAACGAATTAATTCTAAATTAATTCGTTCGCCCGAATTAAAATCTAATTTTAATTCCGCGTCGAAATCCAATTTCATTTAATATATCAAATATATTAATTTACCGATTAATTCTAAATTAATCGTTATCTCTCTTTTATAGTATTTTATCCCAGATAAAATATCTCCGTAATTAATCCCAGATTAATTTTCTCTCTCATCTTATTAATCCCAGATTAATATAAGTGCGAGTCATACGTCATCGGTGAATCTTTGGGAAGTGACCCATGAGATCCCCGGATAATTCGGTAGTAAATACGGTCGTCGGAGTATCCGAATCACGTACGTACCAAGTACTACGTTCTACCGATTTACGAGACACGATCGGCTTCTAGCAAAGCACGAAGTCTACCCAATTCTCCGGTCATATCCATCTAAGAATATTTAAGATCTGTATCAAGCGTAGTATACCAAGTATTGTGTATATCGTCCCAGTATCGGATAGTCACGTGCTAGGGCTGGGGCTGGATCAGTGTCTGCCCCGTCCGAAGCACATGTCAGATGTCTGGTAACTAGTCTCTATAATCGGATATGCATGACCTAGTCATAATATCCCGATGGTTGCGCAACACTTAAGAGCACTAATACCGTATCATGCGTGACATCATCTCCACTATGACTGAAGTGATACTTCCGTCTTGACATCACACCCAATACTCTACGATTCTCAATATACCCAGCAGTTGGCGTACACAGAACCGGTTAGAGTCCTAGACGACCTCAACTAAAGTATATTGATTGTCGTAAGCATTAGCGGTGCAAGTCTCAGGTTAAGACCAAATACACCTACCCTGATGTCGGACTCCCATAGACACATAGTCATAATACCAATGGGATTCTGAGGGGTCTATCCAGAGCAAAGCTGTTTCCCGTACCATCGGTGAAACCAACCTCCTATCGCACTTGCATAAGTATCCAATACTTAATATATGAGAACTATGCCGTTGTGCCCTCACAACGCGCACAAGTGCAATACTAGCCTATTCCACATTATCGATGTCCTGTCTCGATAATACTCCGGCTAGGGATATTTAATGATTAATCCTTGTGGACTGATACTGTCTCATATCATTCTCCGTCCAGGAATAAATCATAGGGACCTCTAATCATTTATACATCTAAGGTGATCTAATCACAAATGATAAGAGTGCAATCTCCTTTGTCACATAGTTAATTTGTACAACAACACCATGATCTGTACAAATAGTGACGCTATGGGTCATACTATCCAACAGTGTTCTCTCTTGTGGTATATCGGATGGAAACTCGGACGTAAATTCCGTAGCCGAATCTAAATGGACGATAGTGCGGTCTGTACTCAGGATACAACGCCACGTACCGCTTGAGAGACACACGTATTTCGTTTCATCCAACTTTGTGTTTGAGAATGATTTAGTCGCTAGTATGTTATTTATGTTTAAGCATGATTTAGTCGTTTTCGCTTTACTTTCTGCAAGTTATTTATTTTTTTATTGATGATGTAGTGTGCATGGGCTTAGTATGTTGGTCTAAAGGTTCTCTATTTGAGGGAAGAAAAGTCCAAAAGGCTACCTTTACGACAATACTTTGCCGCGCCGGACGGAGTATGTTGATTGAATGTGAGATATGTTTAATCGAGCATACGAGGTCCTATATTGTTGTTGTCTTTATTTTGTATGCACGGTAACATAATGCGCATGGAATAACTAGGGTGGATTAAAGGTCCTCTATTCGAGGGAAATGCCTGAAGGCTACCTTTACCAAGATGTTTTGTCGCGCCCTTTATTATGTCATTTACCATTTGCATATCATTGCTTTATTTATGCATGCATTGCATTCTTGTGCGCATGGGCTAACTATGGTGGATTAAAGGTCCTCTATTCGAGGGAAATGCCTAAAAGGCTATCTTTTCCATGATGTTTTACCGCGCCGGACGAGGTGCACCCGATTGAATGTGAAATGTGTTCCATCGGGCACACGAGGTCCTACATTATGGATTTTCTTATCTATGTATGTATTGCGTCGTCTATCATGCATCAAGTCTTGTCCTGTTCGAACGTGTTCTCGAACGCTACACGAACGCAATACATAAAACCTTGACCTAAGCCTGTATTGTGACTTCCATCAGAGGAGAGGCCACGAAACTGACAGCTGCACCCGCCTTAGGCATGAAATCCAAAACCTCATTGATGCCCATAAAATACCCGATCCTGAGAAAGAACAACCCAACACACACCGGAATCCTCTACCAAACTACCAATTCGTTCCACCACCCACCTACATGATCAACTCCGGCCTACCCGAGAGCTTTGTCCTCCAAACCCTCAACCACCCAGTTTCTTTCATAGGGATAGGGAACGACAGCAGTGGAGAACCATAGGTTGAGGGAGAAGGTAATGCTGCGAATGATGAAGCTTTTCCTCCTAGTTTATCTTGCATTTTAAAAGACATTGAGTTTATCTACTTGTTCGAACCTTTTCTTAATGATAATAAAGACGTTCATTTCGCTTACCTGCCTGAGTCTCTTCCTTTCAACCTGCAACATGAGTATATTTGACAAAAGCATTCAACCCTAGTACTATGATACTCAACGATGTTTAGAACACGGGGAATCCTCGAAAGAAGCAAGCAGAAAGACAAGATAGCCATTCAGAAATTGGGAAATGGGGCAGTGAGACTGTCAGATTTAGACGGGAATGAGTTCACTGAGCCGATCAACGTAGACAGATTGAAGTAGTACTTTTTCTGAGGAAAAGAAGACCGAGCAGTCACCAAGGGAATTGACAGAAGACCTAACCCAACGGGATAGGAAACTCATTCGTGCATACATGCATACACGTAACGTATTTTGCATTTCTTTTCGTGTTTGTTTTGTTTTGTATTCACAGGTTTCATCGAAGAAAAAGTGAAAACGTCAAATGCAAGCCAATCAGAAGTAGTAATAGTACAGTACATTAGCTTCAGGAATGAATCAATATCAGGTTTAGGGGCGAGGCCCACATCATCATCAGTTTGGGGATGAGTCCCAAGGTCTAGGCCCACATCAGTTTCAATTTTGGAGATGAGTCCCAAGGCCGAGGCCCACATCATTTTCAGTTTTAGGGATGAGTCACAAGGCCGATGCCCACATCGGTATCAGTCTGGGGTAAGGCCCGCATCAGTATTAGTCCGGGGTGAGGCCCACATCGGTATCAGTTTGGGGGTGAGGCCCGCATCAGTATCAGTCTGGGGCGAGGCCCGCATTAGTATCAGTCTAGGGCGAGGCCCACATCGGTATCAGTCTGGGGCAAGGACTGCATCAGTATCAGTCTGGGGCGACGCCCACATCGGTATCAGTCTGGGGCAAGGCCCGCATCAGTATCAGTCCGGGGCGAGGCCCACATCAGTATCAGTTTGGGGGCAAGGCCCTCATCAGTATCAGTCTGGGGCGAGGCCTACATCGGTATCAGTCTGGGGCGAGGCCCACATCGATATCAGTCTGGGGTAAGGCCCGCATCAGTATCAGTCTAGGGTGAGGCCCACATCGGTATTTGTCTGGGGCAAGGCCCGCATCAGTATCAGTCTGGGGTGAGGCCCACATCAGTATCAGTTTTAGGATGAGTCCTAGGGTTGAGGCCCACATCAGCATCGGTATCAGGTTTGGGGATGAGTCTTAGGGTCGAGGCCCACACATCATCAGAACGCCGTAAATGGCACTCTAAAAGTGGAGCACGGTTCGGAAATGGACCAAGGAAGGCCTAACCCATCGGAATAGGAACCATATCCATGAATACATGCATACATATCACATACATTCAATTTTTTTTTTGTATTTGCAGGTTTGTAGCGGAAAGATTATTTCATCAAGTAACGGTTCAAAAATGAGCCACGTTCTCACACAACATGGTTCGGAAATGGACCACAACAAATGCCGGAAATGGCACTCCAAAATGGAGTACACACAACAGATGCCGAAAATGGCACTCCAAAATGGAGCACACAACAGATGCCGAAAATGGCACTCTAAAATGGAGCACACACAACAGATGCCGAAAATGGCACTCTAAAATGGAGCACACACAACAGATACCGAAAATGGCGCTCCAAAATGGAGCACACACAACATATGCCAAACTTTCACACCCTAGCACATACATACAAATCACAAGAAATTCTGCAAAGCATTAGCACCCTTGCCTACCTAGTCCATTCACGCATAACACAAGAACAAGCACAAAAAATTTCTCTTCTCCTCCTCTCTCTATTACAGCCGAAACTCATCCCCCTAAACACCCTCCATTACTGAAAAATCACACCCCTAAAATAGTAAACCTTCACCGAAAACCACCCTTGAAATAACCCCCCATTCACCAAAATTCATAAGCCAAAATATCCCCCATTACCGCAACAAAACAGTCCACAACAGCTCCATTGTCGTGACCAAAACTGCTCTCATACAGCCCCTAACAACCGCAAAAACAGCAGCCCCAAAACCGCAAAAATAGTAGCCTAAAACCACAAAATAGTGACAGTAAAACAGCAGCAAAACAGCAGTAAAATAAAGGAAATGACGGCTCAAAATAGTGAAGCAGCGAACGAGACCAGTGGACCAGTGGACCGGAGGAGTTACGGAGCATCAACCCTTCCGACGGTCGTGTAACGTACTTTCGAGAGACGACCTAAGAGGTTAGATCTGAGGGCACCCTTCCTTTTATTTATTTTCATACTTTATTTTTCATGAGTATTGTGGGTTGGTGCATGATGTGAATTCCGAATGAACGGAATATGTGTTCTCTCTGATGGTATATCGGATGGAAACCCGGACGTAAATTCTGTAGTCGAATCCGTATGGATGGTAGTGCGGTCTGTACTCGGGATACAACGCCATGTACGCTTGAGAGACACACGTATTTCGTTTCATCCAACTTTGTGTTTGAGCATGATTTAGTCGCTAGTATGTTATTTATGTTTAAGCATGATTTAGTCATTTTCGCTTTACTTTCTGCACGTTATTTGTTTGTGTATTGATGATGTAGTGCGCATGGGCTTAGTATGTTGGTCTAAAGGTTCTCTATTTGAGGGAAGAAAAGTCCAAAAGGCTACCTTTACGACAATACTTTACCGCGCCGGACGGAGTATGTTTGATTGAATTTGAGATATGTTTAATCGAGCATACTACGTCCTATATTATTGTTGTCTTTATTTTGTATGCACGGTAACATAATGCACATGGGCTAACTAGGGTGGATTAAAGGTCCTCTATTTGAGTGAAATGCCCGAAGGCTACCTTTACCACGATGTTTTTCCGTGCCCATTATTATGTCATTTACCCTTTGCATATCATTGATTTATTTATGCATGCATTGCATTCTTGTGCGCATGGGATAACTAGGGTGGATTAAAGGTCCTCTATTCGAGGGAAATGCCTAAAAGGCTACCTTTTCCACGATATTTTGTCGCGCCGGTCGAGGTGCACCTGATTGAATGTGAAATGTGTTCCATCGGGCACTCGAGGTCCTATATTGTGGATTTTCTTATCTATGTATGTATTGCATCGTCTATCATGCATCAGAACTTGTCTCGTTCAAACACGTTCTCAAACGCTACACGAACGCGAACCTTCTGTTTACCGTTCGAACACGTTTACGGACGCTACTCGAACGTGCATGTGTTTTCTTTATTTTATCATGCATCAGGTCTGGTCCCGTTCGAACTCATTCTCAAACGCTATACGAACGCGAACCTTCTGTTTACCGTTCGAACGCGTTTACGAATGCTACTCGAACGTTCTTGTGTTTTATTGTATCATGCATCAGGTCTCATCCCGTTCGAACGTGTTATTAAACGCTATACGAACACGGACATTCTGTTTATCGTTTGAACGCGTTATCAAACGCTACTCGAATGCTTGCATTCTATTTACCGTTCGAACGCGTTTACGAATGCTACATGAACGCGCACACACTGGACAGATTCCTTTATCATGTTTCATGCATGTTTGTTCTCCTAGTCATTCCCTTCCCCATCATATGTTTAGTTAGCTCTCTTCAATATTTATGCACTTAATTCCTCTCTTTAATATGCATGCTTGTACAATCATTGTCCATTTGCGTTTCCATGATCATCAATGTAATGCGTTTGTGAAATTATGTGTTTATCGTTATTTCAATATACTTTTATGCATGCAAGCTTAGGCATAGGTTATATGCAAATAGGTTATAGGCAAACGTAGATACGAGCTTTGTTTCTATGCATGTGAACTTAGAAATAGAATACCCTTGGAAATATATGTTGCTTAGGTTTGGTTAGATTATTGTACAAATCCTTTCATTACATGTGGCAAAAGTAAGGGACCATTCCGAACCCAACGGTTTGAGGTCATGTTATTTCTCCGGTTAAGTTCCCTTACGGGCTATTCCGTACTCCCGACTGGGCCGCGAGCCCGGAACTGCGTCGTCCAACATCTGTGTCCTATAGTCTGGCGACTCCACTGGGGATAGAGAATTGCCCCTGAAATAATTCCTTGTAATGATTGTGATTTGTGCTTTAATTAACCGTGTTTACCGTGGGTTGAAAGGGGTTTAATCAAATGCACTTTTTAAGGCTAAGTAATGGTTTGGTGTCTTCCCTCATTCACTACCTTTCTATAAGGAAAAGCTGCGAAGGCACCTAGATAATCATGTACTTGTAGCCTACCGTGATGGACTAATTTAGAGGACTCGTTGTTTATTCCTGTCACCAAGCGATAAGAGCCTAAGAGGCTTGGGTTTTTAAGAGAGTTCGCTCCGCCCTCCCTCTAGGGAATCTATAACGGGAAATCCATTTGACAGTCAGTCACGCACCATAACTCGTTGGCACGTACCGTAAGTTATAAAAAAGGGTGCGCTCACTTGATTGCTCGAACCCTTGAGTGGGGAGACCTAGTTGTGGGCAATCATTCGCCAGTGAGAGTCTTTGTCCACACTCCCGCAAACCCACACGTAGATTGGAGTTATATGACCTATAGCAACTATTTCCTTGTGTTTGGGACCCTCATCATTTGGATGCAGTTGGACTTCTTGTCAGAAATGCGAATTTGTTGGGCCATTTAAACAGGGACGAGTTCGTATCCTATGACAATCGGGCCAAAAGTTTCTAAAATACTGATGGGCCATCCTGTGTTTGGGCCCCTTATCATTTGAAGTTGTTTAGTCATGTTATCGCAAAGGTGTAAACCTGTTGGGCCTTTTCAACTGGGACAAGTTTGCACCACGCAACAGTGTGATTGAATGCTTTAAAATGGTAATGGGCCGATTTATATGTCCCATACATCGCACGTATCTCATGCATCTCATGCATACACACATCATGTTAACTCTCTTGTGTCTTAAGAGCCATCAAAGATATTGTTGGACTGTTATGACCCATAGCGTCACTATTTGTACAGATCATGGTGTTGTTGTACAAATTAACTATGTGACAAAGGAAATTTCTCTTTTATCATTTCTGATTAGATCACCAAGATGTATAAATGATGAAAGGTCCATATGATTAGTTCCTAGATTGAGATGATATGAGACAGTATCAATCAATAAAGGTTTAATCATTAAATATCCCTAGTCGTAGTATTATCGAGATTGGACATCGATAATGCAGAATAGACTAGTATTACACTTGTGCACGTTGTGAGGGCATAACGGCATAGTTCTCATATATTTGGGTATAGGATACTCATGCAAGTGTAGTAGGAGGTTGTGTTTTACCGATGGTACGGAAAACAGCTTCGCTCTGGATAGACCCCTCAGAATTCCATTGGTAGTATTACCATGTGTCTATGGAAGTCCGAATCAGGGTTGGTGTATTGGTCTTAACCTGAGACTTGCACCGTTAATACTTACGACAATCAATGTACTTTGGTTTTGGTCATCCAGGGCTTTAACAGGTTCTGTGTACGCCTCTTCTGGGTATATTGAGAATCGTAGTGTATTGGGTGTGATGTCGAGATGGAAGTATCACGCCAGTAACAGTGGAGATGATGATCACGTAGGATACGAAACTCGTTCTCTTATATGCTGCAGCTATCGGGATATTATGACTAGGTCATGTTTATCAGATTATAGAGACTAGTTACCAGAGATCCGATATGTGCTTTGTATGGGGCAGACACATTTCCAGCCCCAGGCCTTGCACGTGACATCCGATACTGGATCGAAATACGCAATACTACGTATACTACGCCTGATATAGATCACATATTCCTGTAAGGATATTTCTGGAGAATTGGGTAGGCATGGTGCTTTGCTAGAAGCCAACCTTGTCTTGTAAATCGGTACAAACGTAGTACTAGGTACGTACGTGTTCGGATAGTCCGACGACCGGATTTACTGCCAACATATTCGGGGATCTCATGGGTCGCTTCCCGAAGATTCACCGATGACGTTTGACTCACACTTATTTAATCTGGGATTAATTAATGATGAGAGAGAAAATTAATCTGGGATTAATTGTGGAGATATTTTATCTGGGATAAAATATCATTTAAAGAGAGAAAAATTATTAATTGGAATTAATAGATAAAATAATATATTCGATATATTATACGAAATTGGATTTCGACGTGAAATTGAAATTAGATTTTAATTCGGGCGAACGAGTTAATTTAGAATTAATTTGTTAGCAACGTGAATAGTGATTTTGCTAGGCATGATTATTTAATTACGTTGCAACGGAAAATTCGTTAATTTGGAATTAGCAAACCCGAGCCCGAGACTTTTTGGGAGCGCACTGGCATTGCGAATTAAAGTACGGCCCATAATTCACATCAAGCATCAAATCACTAGTCAATCAATTGATGTGATGTCTAGTCATTTTGAGTGATATGACAACTTGTCATTGTGATTGATGGTGGTAGTTGGCAAGGCTTTAATGCCTTTTGACTTTTGGAAAGCAAAGTTTGGAAAATGAATTTTGAATTTCTAATTTGTGTATTAGATACACAATTTTTCCAACAACCAACAACTAACACATTTCTCTCTTCCTCTCCCTCTCTTTCACGCCCAATGGGCAGTTTTTTTTTTCCTTCTTTTTCTGGTTTCACCGTGAGATTGAAGGAGAAGCTAGGTGATTTTTGCGGCAAAATTACTGAGTGCTAGCACGCTTTAGAGTCTTGCGAATGTGATAGGGAACCGCACTTGTGAGCTTGGAATAACCACCTAAAAGCTTGGAGCTTGGACCGAAAATGGAGGAGCAAAACCAGTAAGTGCCGAGAGCCTTGGAGGAGTCTCAAAGGGCCTAAAAAGTTTTTGTTCTTCATCGCATCGCCTCAACCGCTCAATGTAAGTATTCCGAAACTTCTTTGTTGTATTCACATATTGTTTCATTGCTTGAAAACGATCCGGTTAGACCGTAGAAACCCAACAATGGTATCAGAGCGAGATTGAGCATGAAATTTAAATTTAGGGTTAAAATTGGGTAAATTGATTTTGAGCATGATTTGATTAAATTAATTGATTGAGTATGCTTGAATGATGTTTAATTGAAGTTGTATTGGATCAATTTCATGAAAATTGGATTGGATCAATTTTTCCCCTTTTGGTTGGCTTGGCTGAATCATATGGTGCCCTAAATATCTTGGTATTTTGATTTTTTGATTCATTGGATGAGTTGAAATCAATTGGGAATTGTTGATTTGAGAATTAATTGGATTGAATTTGAAATTGGACAAAATCCCCCTCATTGCCGAGACTTATAGCATGTAAAATGGGTTTGATTTTTGATTAAAATGTGTTGGACATATTTTGATGTAAATGAGCATAATTAATTAGGCTAATTGATGTTTTGGAAATGTTAATTTGGGTAATTAATTATGGCAATACACTTTGAATAATTAAATTGTGAAATTGGAATTTTGGAATTTAATTATGTTGGGCTTAAATTAGATTTGGGCTTGAAAAGTTGTAATTGGGCTTTAATGGGCTTGGTTGTACCAAGATGGGTTTAGGCTAAATTGGTTGGATCCAATTGGGCCCAAAACCATTTCCATAAAGTCCAATTATGACTAATGGACCTTAATATTTTAATTGGGCCTAATGGGCCTAAATTGGTTTCTAGGCACATAAGGGTGATTCCTTTAAATGGGCTTTAGTCTTTGGGTTTGACCCAAGTTGACCAAAATTCCATGCCTTAAGAAATTAATTAAAAGCCCATTAGACTTTAATTAAATTAACATTGGATGTTAATCGGGCTTTGAGACCCGTAAAGATTAGATTTGGAATCTAAGTCGCAAAAGGTTCGTTAATAAAGTGTAATATTTAATTTGGAATTAAATAGTGAATTAGTATTAAATACATATTAAATTGGATTTAATGTTGTAGTTTAATTTAATTCAAGAATTCGTACTTTAAGTACTTATTCGCAAATTGAGTTGGACTCGCACAAAATCAAATCGTTGTTTGAACATTGGATGGTCATTAATTATCAAATTAATTAATTGGATTAGATTGATTGATAACATGCTTGTGTGAATACATGGTTGCGATGCATGAATAATGTATATCGGATGGATATTAGATGGGTGGGGCAATTTTGGAAATTGTTGTAATAAATTTAGAATTTATTAATTGGATCTGCATGTCCAGCCTATTACCTCCTTACTCTTTGTATTTCTCTTCTCACCTATTCCCCTCAATGTAAATGAGGTTTCTTTATAAGTGTTATGTAACGGGTAGAAGCAATACTTGTGCTAGCAGAGAGAGAGGAAAGGGAGAGATTTGATATAGGATCAATGTGTAAAGTATTCATCCGCATATCATTATTATATTTATTTTACGCGCCTTATTATGTGTTTAGAATGCATGTTTAAGGGTGTATGATGATGAGACCTTAACAAAGATAATAAATTGGTTTCCAATTGCACGCGAAAAACCCTCAACATCATATTAAGCGTTTTTCCTTCCATTGAGTGATTCTTACTCAAGATCCAAGACTGGCATTGGTTTGTTGGCCAAAGTCAAGACCTTTTGTCCGTCAAGGATGTGTTTGAATCTTGAAGGCTTTGTTCCATATTGGTGTCCTGTCCAAGTTGTGATTTGTTGGCCAAAGTCAAGATCACTTCTCGTCCATCGACATTGATTACGAAGCTTTCCTAGGTCAATGGGTTCCACTTAACTGGGATCACTAAGTTTGTTGTGCCAAAGCCAAGGCTTAGTTGATTCAGAGGAAAAAGGTTAGGTAATATATTGGATATATTGGCATATATAAGATATATGTTTTGGACTTGGATGTCTACCTACTGGATCTAGGAATTGGATTTGATCCAATTGATCTTAGATATCTACCTAGTTAATTATCATACAATTTGTTGGCTAAAGTCAAGATTGTGTGTTATTTAACGGGATCCTAACCCACTAGGAAACAAGGTTTCCCGAGTACTCAACAGAGGGTTAGAGGCTCGCCGACAAATAGTGGGAGGCAAGTATTAAATTTGCAATATTCGTTTAGTTACTTGCCATACGCGCTCATTACAAATCATTCGTCAAATAAATTAATTATTAGTTGGACTAATATTTAATTGTTGTTTTAAAACAGTTGGACTGTATTCAAACTATTTCATTTATAGTTGATTATATAATTGGATTATAGTAATCAATATATTTGATTCAATTATTTAATTATAGTTGATTTTATAATTGGATTATAGTAATCAATATAATGGAATTTAACAATTAAATTATAGTTGATTATATAGTTGGACTATAGTAATCATTATAATGTATAGTACCTAAAATCGCTCATTAAATAGTTGGACTATTAGAATCAAGATAAAAATTTGAAAGATTAGTGTTTAAAACATAATCCTGGGTGAAAATGTATTTAAACAACTTTAATTTTCAAATTGGGAATAAAGTTTCAGGATGGTCCCGGAAACTGAGAAGTTAATCTAATTAATAGAGTAACATCTTAGGCCTAAGCCCGGAGTTAAGCAAATAGTAGAGCATGATCTTTGGAAGATTCATGTGATGATAACTTTAGTGCTTAATCCATTAAGCTTGCCGAATAGACTGCTTAATTTCTTAATCAGAACTAAGGATTAGATCCTTATAGTATGATATTGAAATTGAAGGATCTTCATAGATCTATTCTTAGATCTTAGAAGTACTAAATTGCAATACAAAACTCTTGGAGAGTTAATAGCTATGCTCAAGGAGACAAAGCCAAAGTTTGCAATAAGGCAAGAACCGCAAGGCGCACCTTACTTCGATATTCTAGAAGGCCAAGGCTTGGCCAAAGGCTTCTGGGATGTGAAAAAGGGCAAAGGCAAAATCATTATAATCTTTTGGGAAGATAAAGGACATATCCCAAAATGTTTGGCTAAATTGTGGTAAAACGGGATCGCGGAAGCGTGACTGCCGTTTGAACAAAGCAGACATGAAGGAATTGAAGACGAGCAAGGCTCTGACTTCAAATATGCTTGTCATAATTATGTTCACTACTAGTATTAAAATCAGATTTTAAATACTTAAGTGTGGTACATAAATATGTACTGGTGTACAGAATCTGCTATGAGCAGGATACTGACTTCAATTGAGATTTATCTGCGAATTGAAAACGGGACGAAAATCGCTGTTTTAAAAGTAGAAACCTAACTTTAGGAACTACCCTTCGGGTGTGTACTTAATTAGGAAACTGTTATAATGTAACTAGTTTGACTAGAGACATTATCTCTATATCAGTGTTCAATCCGTTGCGGATGTATCTTTATATTCTAGAACACTAAATTATTTTATTATATAAAGATGATATTGAGATAAGCACATTAGATGTAAATAACAGTATTTATATTTTGAATATAAATAAATCTCAAACGTATGTCATGACAAACAAATAGCTCAATCATTTGAAACATAATGTGGCATTGTTGTCTGGACACAATTAAACAAGACTCGTATATCCACATTTTTGAAGAGTGGGTACTAGGACTAATTTGATTCCAATCAAATAAAGTCTATGAATCTGGTTCATTGGGCAAAGTGCTTAAAACACTATTTACTTGGTAAAAGTGCAAATGCCACCGATCTGTTAACCCTTGTTCATAGTGACGTAGGTGGGCCCATGTCTAGCTAGGCTAGAGGTGGATATGAATATTTTGTGACCTTTACAGATATGGCATCGTGTTATGGTTTTGTGTTTCTTTTGAACACAAATCGGAAACTTTTAGAGTTTCGACACGAAATAGACAAACAGATCGGCTAAAGTATAAAACATCACGGTTAAACCATGATGAAAATACTTAAGCAGTACATTTCTAAAATACTTGAAAGAGTATAGTATTCTTCCAATGAGGACTCCTCCCGGAACACGTCAATTTGACGGTGTGTCCAAACTGAGTAACTGAATTTTGTTAGACATGATAAGGTTAATCGTGAGTCGCTCTGAGCTACCATTTCCTTCAACGGATACGCATAAACAATGCAAAACTTATTTTGAATAAGGTTCCATAAAAATATGTTTGACAGACTTCATATTAAATATGAACAGGAAAGAAACCGGGTTTTCTCATTCCTGAAGATTTGGGAATGCTAGGCATACGTTTGGATGATACCAAACTAAAACCCAAATCGGATAAGTGCCTAAGTTGTAGGTTATCCTAGGGAAACCAAAGTATAGTACTTATACAACTCACTAGAGAACAATGTAATTTTTGCTCACCATGCGGTTTTCCTAAGAGGAATACCTATATGCAGTGGTAAGTGAGAGGATAGTAAAACTCGATGAAAATTGGAGTAATACTGTTCCAGGCACCGACTCCTAATGGAACACAAAAATTTCATCAAGGATGAAACTATACCAATAATCTTCGAATACACAAGAACCGCATAGTCGGAGAGAGTCAGAAAATAACCTGGGGTATGGGTTTCTGATCTCACCTCATAAAGATGTCAATCTTATTGAGGAATACCAACTGACTACATATGAGGAAGTGATACAAGGTATCGACTCCCTATTATGGCAAAGTGCCATAAAGTCCGAAATAGATTCCATGTATACCAACCAAGTTTGGATACTAGTTGATGTACCACAAGGCATTGTGCCTATTGGTACTATATAAGTCTTTAAGGAAGACATACATTGATGGCAACATACCAACGTACTAAGCTAGGCTTATAGCGAAAAGGTATTGTTATCAACATTGTGTCGATTATGACGAAACCTTTTACTTGTTGCCATGGTTAAATCCATTTAGATAATGCTTGCTAATGCTGTATGTTTCATTTATGAAATATGACAGCTGAATGTCAAAATCATTTTCCTTAACGGAAACCTTTTGGAGGATGTTTACAACATCCTGACGATTTTGTCGTACCAAAACTAGCAAACAAGGTTTACAGGTTATACGATCCATGTATGGATTGAAGCAAACATAGCGTTCTTAGAATTATCGTTTTGATGTAATCATAATGGTGTATGATTTAATTCAAAACGAAAATGATTCTTGTGTATATAAGGAGGTTAGTGGGAGCGGCACTGACAATGAATGTCCTAAATAATGATGACATATCATTTCTTGGAAATGATATTCCCATAAAAACAATCGGCGAAAGCTTGGTTTTCATATGAAAATTCTCCGTGGAATTCTTGGGAAAAACAACCTTTATTCTAGGAATAAAGATCTACTGGGATAGATTTAAAGTTGTTGATACTCTCCAAGAACTCGTACATCGAAATAAATGTACGCGACCTGGTGTCTCATTTATTTTGAGCATACGGAGCACAATCAGGCAAATCCAAGTGATAGTCATTGGATTGATGTTAAGAACATATGTTAGTATCTTAGAAGATCTAAGGATGTTGTCTTAAAACTATGGAGAAGAAGAACTTGAAGTGACTAGGTTCACTGCTGCAAGTTTCCTAACCGATAATAACGACTATAAGTCGTAACAACGGTACTATAAAGTTTGAATAACGGAACAGTGAGCTGGAAATCTTCCATGCAAGATACTGTTACCGAATAAACAACAAATGCGGGTTATTGATGCGGCTGAGGCAGCAATAAAAGCCATTTGGGTCGATAATAAATCTAATTAGATTAGATATAGTTTTGTTAGCAGCTGAGCTAGCCTATAGCGCAGGCTAAAGAATTAATGGTATCATCAACGATCCAGATACATACTTCGACTATTCATCTGATTTGTTCGGATCATACATCTTGGCGATGTGATGATCGTATAAATCGCATCAGATGATAATAAAGAAATCCGCTGACGAAAGCCTTTTCCTCGGAAATTTGAGTGAATCCTACATAGTTCGGGTGTAAGACACTCGAGTGACTGGCTATAGGCCAAGTGGGAGATTGTTGGACAGTTATGACCCATAGCGTCACTATTTGTACAGATCATAGTGTTGTTGTACAAATTAACTATGTGACAAAGGAAATTGCTCTTTTATCATTTGTGATTAGATCACCAAGATGTATAAATGATGAAAGGTCCATATGAGTAGTTCCTGGATTGAGATTATATGAGACAGTATCAATCCATAAAGTTTTATTCATTAAATATCCCTAGTCGTAGTATTATCCAGATTGGACATCGATAATGCGGAATAGACTAGTATTACACTTGTGCACGTTATGAGGGCATAACGACATAGTTCTCATATATTTGGGTATATGATACTCATGCAAGTGTAGTAGGATGTTGTGTTTTACCGATGGTACGGAAAAAAGCTTCGCTCTCGATAGACCCCTCGGAATTCCATTGGCAGTATTACTATGTGTCTATGGATGTCCGAATCAGGGTAGGTGTATTTGGTCTTAACCTAAAACTTGCACCACTAATACTTGCGACAATCAATGAACTTTGGTTTTGGTCGTCCAGGGCTTTAACAGGTTCTGTGTACGCCTCTTCTGGGTATATTGAGAATCGTAGTGTATTGGGTGTGATGTCGAGACAGAAGTATCACTCCAGTAACAGTGGAGATGATGATCACGTAGGATACGAAACTCGTTCTCTTATATGTTGCAGCTATCGGGATATTATGACTAGGTCATGTTTATCCGATTATAAAGACTAGTTACCAGAGATCCGATATGTGCTTCGTACGGGGCAGACACATTTTCAGCCCCAGGCCTTGCATGTGTCATCCGATACTGGATCGAAATACGCAATACTACGTATACTACGCCTGATATAGATCACATATTCCTGTAAGGATATTTCTGGAGAATTGGGTAGGCATGGCGCTTTGCTAGAAGCCAACCTTGTCTTGTAAATCGGTACAAATGTAGTACTAGGTACGTACGTGTTCGGATAGTCCGAAGATCGGATTTACTGCCAACATATCCGGGGATCTCATGGGTCACTTCCTGAAGATTCACCGATGACGCATGACTCACACTTTATTAATCTAGGATTAATTAATGATGAGAGAGAAAATTAATCTGGGATTAATTATGGAGATATTTTATCTGGGATAAAATATCATTTAAAGAGATAAAAATGATTAATTTGGAATTAATTGATAAAATAATATATTCGATATATTATACGAAATTGGATTTCGACGTGAAATTGAAATTAGATTTTAATTCGGGCGAACGAGTTAATTTAGAATTAATTCGTTAGCGACATGAATATTGATTTTGCTAGGCATAATTATTTAATTACGTCGCAACGGAAAATTCATTAATTTCGAATTAGCGAACCCGAGCCCGAGAGTGTTTGCGAGCGCACTCACATTGCGAATTAAAGTGTGGCCCATAAGTCACATCAAGCGTCAAATCACTAGTCAATCAATTGATGTGATGTCTAGTCACTTTAAGTGATATGACAACTTGTCATTGTGATTGATGGTGGTAGTTGGCAAGGATTTAATGCCTTTTGACTTTTGGAAATCAAAATTTAGAAAATGAATTTTGAATTCCTAATTTGTGTATTAGATACACAATTTTTCCAATAACCAACAACTAACACATTTCTCTCTTCCTCTCCCTCTCTTTCACGCCCAATGGGCAGTTTTTTTTTCTTCCTTCTTTTTCTGGTTTCACCGTGAGACTGAATGAGAAGCTAGGTGATTTTTCCAGAAAAAATTACCGAGTGCTAGCACGCTTTAGAGACTTGCGAAGGTGATAGGGAACTGCACTTGTGAGCTTGGAATAACCACCCAAAAGCTTGGAGCTTGGACCGAAAATGGAGGAGCAAAACCAGTGAGTGCCGAGAGCCTTTGAGGAGTCTCAAAGGGCTTAAAAAGTTTTTGTTCTTCATCGCATCGCCTCAACCGCTCAATGTAAGTATTTTGCAACTTCTTTGTTGTATTCAAATATTGTTTCATTGCTTGAACATGATCTCGGTTAGACCGTAGAAACCCAAGAGATATCCGTTGGGTTAGGGAAAAAGGAAAACTTGTTAAAAGGCCAATAGCAAACATGAGCGAATCAGAGAATGAAACATCTCATATGGATTAGTTGGAAACCAATCTCACCAAGGTTACTGAATAGTTGCAAGCCTTGACTGCTGCTATGGCCAATATGGTTGTGCCCCGTGCTGGGGGAAACTCTGAGAATGAAAGGTGTGAAGACCCTCCGACTAGATTGAATGATGATATCCCGAGTTTTGATGATGATATGGCCGAATATGCCGCGGGAAGAATAGCCGGGTCACAGGCCGAATTACAGAAGCTCCGAGATCAGGTAGAATCAGTTACCCATAAAATGAGGGGCAAGCACGAAGACCTATTGGATTATGAGGCAATGACGTTTGAGGAACAGTTGCCAGCTCAGTTTAAGATGCCTGATATGGCCATATTCAACGGGAATGGGGATCCGAGGGTACATCTCCGATAGTATGTTTCAGTTATGAGTTCAGTGGGCCTGTCACAGCTCTGAGTTCAGAAAATGTTTGGGATGTCACTTGAGGGGGCTCCAGTAGTGTGGTATCATAGCCTCAAGAGGAAGGTCAATGAAGATTAGAGGGAATTGGTAGATGCATTTCTGAAACAGTATGTCACGGACTTGGAGATAGACATGTCGCTTCGTGACTTGGAGAATACCAAGCAGAAACAGGAGGAAAGTTTCAAAGATTATGTTGATCGCTGGAGAAGCCAACTTTTGAAAATGCAGACTCGGCCCTCGGAAAAGGACCAGATCATAATGATCATCAAGGGCACCAAGCCCTCCGTTTATGGCAAGTTGAGAAGGATGACCTCCATGATTGCGGATTTCCGACAGCTGAGGGAGACTGTCATGGACATCGAAGAAGAAGAAGCGGAGAATAGAAAGTTCTATGGCCAGAATAGAAGGACTTTTGGGGGATATTCTGAGACCAAGCCCGCTACTGCCGAGGTTGCTGCCGTTAGGAACCGATATTTCTCTAACCTGGGGAAGCCTTTATCTAAGGTGCTTGAGAAGTTGAAGGGACAAATACTCCTAACACCCTTAAAGCCTAAACCACTTCCAGATCCTATACCACCCAACCTTGACCTAAGCATGTATTGTCACTTCCATCAGAAGAGAGGCCACGAAACTGACAGCTGCACCCGCCTTAGGCATGAAATCCAAAACCTCATTGATTCCCATAAAATACTCGATCCTGAGAAAGAACAACCCAACACACACCGGAATCCTCTACCGAACTACCACTTCATTCCACCACCCACCTACATGATCAACTCCGGCCTACCCGAGAGCTTTGTCCTCCAAACCCTCAACCACCCAGTTTCTTTCATAGGGATATGGAACGACAGTAGTGGAGAACCATAGGCTGAGGGAGAAGGCAATGCTGCGAATGATGAAGCTGTTCCTCCTAGTTTATCTTGCATTTTAAAAGACATTGAGTTTATCTACTTGTTCGAACCTTTTCTTAATGATAATAAAGATGTTCATTTCGCTTACCTCCCTGAGTCTCTTCCTTTCAACCTGCAACATGAGTATATTTGGCAAAAGCATTCAACCCTGGTACTATGATACTCAGCGATGTTTAGAACACGGGGAATCCTCGGAAGAAGTAAGCAGAAAGACAGTATAGCCATTCAGAAATTGGGAAATGGGGCAGTGAGACTGGCAGATTTAGAAGGGAATGAGTTCACCGAGTCGATCAACGTAGACAGATTGAAGCAGTACTTTGCTTGAGGAAAAGAAGACCGAGCAGTCACCAAGGAAGTGACAGAAGACCTAACCCAACGGGATAGGAAACTCATTCATGCATACATGCATACACGTAAATTATTTTGCATTCCTTTTTGTGTTTGTTTTGTTTTGTATTCACAGGTTTCAACGGAGAAAAAGAGAAAGCGTCAAATGCAAGCCAATTAGAAGTAGCAATTGTACAGTACATCGGCTTCAGGAATGAATCAATATCAGTTTTAGGGGCGAGGCCCACATTAGCATCAGTTTGGGGATGAGTCCCAGGGTCGAGACCCACATCAGTTTCAGTTTTGGGGATGAATCCTAGGGCCGAGGCCCACATCAGTTTCAGTTTTGGGGATGAGTCCCAGGGCCAACGCCCACATCGATTTCAGTTTTAGGGATGAGTCCCAAGGCCAACGCCCACATCGATATTAGTCTGGGGCAAGGCTCGCATCAGTATCAGTCCGGGGCGAGGCTCACATCGGTATCAGTTTGGGGGCGAGGCCCGCATCAGTATCAGTCTGGGGCAAGGCCCGTATCAGTATCAGTCTGGGGTGAGGCCCACATCGGTATCAGTCTGGGGCAAGGCCCGCATCAGTATCAGTCTGGGGCGACGCCCATATCGGTATCATTCTTGGGCAAGGCCCGCATCAATATCAGTCCAGGACGAGGCCCACATCGGTATCAGTTTGGGGGCGAGGCCCGCATCAGTATCAGTCTGGGGTGAGGACCACATCGGTATCAGTCTAGGACGAGGCCCACATCGGTATCTGTCTGGGGCAAGGCCCGCATCAGTATCAGTCTGGGGCAAGGCCCGCATCAGTATCAGTCTGGGGCAAGGCCCACATCAGTATCAGTTTTGGGATGAGTCCTAGGGTTGAGGCCCACATCAACATTGGTATCAGGTTTGGGGATGAGTCCCAGGGTTGAGGCACACACATCATCAGAACGCCGTAAATGGCACTCCTAAAGTGGAGCATGGTTCAGAAATGGACCAAGGAAGGCCTAACCCATCGGAATAGGAAACATATCCATGCATACATATCACATACATGCAATTTTTGTTTTGTATTCGCAGGTTTGTAGCGGCAAAGACCATCTCATCAAGTAACGGTTCAAAAATGAGCCACGTTCTCGCACAGCACGGTTCAGAAATGGACCACAACAAATGCCGAAAATGGCGCTCCAAAATGGAGCACACACAACAGATGCCAAAAATAGCGCTCCAAAATGGAGCACACACAACAGATGCCGAAAATGGCGCTCCAAAATGGAGCACACACAACAGATGCCGAAAATGGCGCTCCAAAATTGAGCACATACAATAGATGCCGAAAATGGCGTTCCAAAATGGAGCACACACAACAGATGCCGAAAATAGCGCTCCAAAATGGAGCACACACAACAAATGACGAAAATGGCACTCCAAAATGGAGAACACAGGATAGATGCCGAAAATGGCACTCCAAAAATGGAGCACAGTTCGAAAATGGATAACCAAATCAACTCAAATCAAAGCAACAAGCAAGTCAAGTGGCAGCTGGCGAGCCAGGTAAGTGAAAATACATTGCATAACTTTGATAAGATTGTCATTGTCACACTGCACAAGTCCCATCAAAGTGGGGGCAACTGTAGGCACTATATTTTGTATATAAGTCCCGATGATGATTCTCGTATGGAGGCACTACTCTTTAGGTTGCAAAAGTCGCGGGAGACGAATGTTGGAAGGGGAAATTCATAATAAGTATGTCATCGGATTCAATTCACATGTTCACTACTTTCGTTCGTACTGCGTTCATGAACACGTTCAAACGTCAAAAGATTGCGGGCGTTCAAGCAGCGTTCGAATCGGTGTTCGAACGGTGTCGGTACTTCTGGTTTTATTGCTAGCCTCACGTCCAAGCCCAATTAGACCACCAAAACCCACCCAATAATAATTAAAACATTTAAAACATGTCACAAATTAAAATAATATCATTCCTAAATTAAATAAATCACATCCCAATTTAAATAATTCACATACCTAAATGAAACAAATCAAATATATGATCTTCCTTATCAAACCAAATCTCCTCCCTAACTTAAGAAGATTTTTCCTTGTGAGACACTAATCAAAATATTCCCCCCATAATTACTTGATCCATTCCTATTCAAACCTTAGAAACCCAAGCCTTTGCCTATAAAAAAGAAGCCTAAACCAACCTTTCACACCCTAGCACATACATACAAATCACAAGAAATTCTGCAAAGCATTAGCACCCTTGCCTACCTAGTCCATTCACGCATAACACAAGAACATGCACAAAAACGTTTCTCTTCTCCTCCTCTCTCTATTACAGCCGAAACTCATCCCCCTAAAAACCCTCCATTACCGAAAAATCACACCCCTAAAACAGTAAGCCTTCACCGAAAATCATCATTGAAGTAATCCCCCCATTCACCGAAAATCATAAACCAAAACAGCCCTCATTGGTGCAACAAAATAGTACACAAACAACCCCATTACCGTGACCAAAATTGCTCCCATACAGCCCCTAACAACCGCAAAAACAGCAGCCCCAAAATCGAAAAAATAGTAGCCTAAAACCGCAAAATAGTGACAGTAAAAATAACAGCAAAACAGAGGAAACGACGGCTCAAAATAGTGAAACAGCGAATGAGAGCAGTGGACCAGTGGACCGGATGAGTTGTGGAGCATCAACCCTTCGGAAGGCCGTGTAACGCACTTTCGAGAGACGAATTTAGAGGTTAGACCTGAGGGCACCTTTCCTTTTATTTATTTTCTTACTTTATTTTGCATGAGTATTGTGGGTTGGTGCATGATGTGAATTCCAGATGAACGGAATATGTGTTCTCTCTTATGGTATATCGGATGGAAACTTGGACGTAAATTCCATAGCGGAATCCGAATGGACGGTAGTGCGGTCTGTACATAGGATACAATGCAACGTACTGTTTGAGAGACACACATATTTCGTTTCATCCAATTTTGTGTTTGAGCATGATTTAGTCGCTAGTATGTTATTATGTTTAAGCATGATTTAGTCATTTTCGTTTTTATTTCTGCACGTTATTTGTTTGTGTATTGATGATGTAGTGCGCATGGGCTTAGTATGTTGGTCTAAAGGTTCTCTATTTGAGGGAAGAAAAGTCCAAAAGGCTACATTTACGACAATACTTTGCCGCGCCGGACGGAGTATGTTTGATTGAATGTGAGATATGTTTAATCGAGCATACGAGGTCCTATATTATTGTTTTCTTTATTTTGTATGCATGGTAACATAATGCGCATGGGCTAACTAGGGTGGATTAAAGGTCCTCTATTCGAGGGAAATGCCTGAAGGCTACCTTTACCATGATGTTTTGTCGCGCCCTTTATTATGTCATTTACCCTTTGCATATCATTGCTTTATTTACGCATGCATTGCATTCTTGTACGCATGGGCTAACTAGGGTGGATTAAAGGTCCTCTATTCGAGGGAAATACCTAAAAGGCTACCTTTTCCACGATGTTTTACCGCATTGGATGAGGTGCACCCGATTGAATGTGAAATGTGTTCCATCGGGCACACGAGGTCCTACATTGTGGATTTGCTTATCTATGTATGTATTGCGTCATCTATCATGCATCAGGTCTTGTCCCGTTCAAGCAATGAAAACAAGTGAATACAAGAAGAAATATGGCGGAAACATACTTACAACGATCGGTTGAGATGCGACGAAGAACACTTCAACTTTCTGCCCTCTCCAAGTCACGGCTGTGGCTGAATTTGTCTCCACCATTTTCGGCTTGG
The DNA here is from genome assembly GCA_019454045.1 of Zanthoxylum bungeanum. Lineage (NCBI taxonomy): Eukaryota > Viridiplantae > Streptophyta > Magnoliopsida > Sapindales > Rutaceae > Zanthoxylum > Zanthoxylum bungeanum. The sequence continues at coordinate 25,040 of SKCR01004401.1, forward strand.
GTGGTCCTCCATGAAATCTTCAAGCTCCAAGCTTCCAAAATGGATTCCAAGCTCACGAAATCACTACCCTATCACCTTGGTATGTCTCCTAGAGTGTGCTAGCACCTTGATGATTTGCCATAAATCATCCAGACCTTCTCCTTAGCTCTCGGTTTTGCAGAAAACATAAGGAAGAAGAATGTCCAAGACCGTGAGAGAGAGAGGAGCATTTTGGCTACAAAATCGTAAAAAGAGAGAGAGAGATGGATGTTGTGTATATCCCTTTTCAATTTCCAAAATTAATTAAGCATATACTAAATTTCAATTCTCTAAAAGTCAAAGGTACAAGCCTTTTAACTTTCCAACCACCTCCATCACTATTCACATCAACTCACATCACTCAATCAAGTGACAACTTGTCACATCACTCAAAGTGACATTTGATTTGACGCTTGATGTGACTAATGATTTGAAACTTGATTTGACTTACGTACCGCACTCGAATTCGAAATGCGAATGCGCTCGTAAACAATCCCGGGATCGGGTTCGCTAATTCCAAATTAACGAATTTTCTGTTGCGTCGTAATTAAATCTAATTTAATTAAATAATCATACCTAGCATAATTACTATTCATGTCGCTAATGATTTAATTCTAAATTAATTCGTTAGCCCGAATTAAAATCTAATTTCAATTCTGCGTCGAAATCTAATTTCGTTTAATATATCGAATATATTAATTTAATCGATTAATTCCAAATTAATCGTTATCTCTCTTTAAATGATATTTTATCACAGATAAAATATCTCTGTAATTAATCCCAGATTAATTTTCTCTCTTATCAAATTAATCCCAGATTAATTAAAGTGCGAGTCATACGTCATCGGTGAATCTTTGGGAAGCGACCCATGAGATCCCCGGATATGTTGGCAGTAAATTCGGTCGTCGGACTATCCGAACACGTAAGTACCAAGTACTACATTTTTACCGATTTACAAGACAAGGTTGGCTTCTAGAAAAGCGCCATGCCTACCCAATTCTCCATAAATATCCTTATAGGAATATAGTTATCTATATCAGGCGTAGTATACGTAGTATCGTGTATGTCGATCCAGTATCGGATGATCACGTGCTAGGCCTGGGGCAGGAATTGTGTCTGCCCCGTACGAAGCACATGTCGGATGTCTGGTAACTAGTCTCAACAATCGGATAAACCTGACATTGTCATTTTATCCCGATAACTGCAGCATATAAGAGAACAAGTTCCATATCCTACGTGACCATCATCTCCACTATGACTGGAGTGATACTTCCATCTTGACATCACACCCAATACACTACGATTCTTGATATACCCAGAAGAGGCATACACAGAAACTGGTTAAAGCCCTGGACGACCAAAACCAAAGTATATTGATTGTCATAAGTATTAGCGGTGCAAGTCTCAGGTTAAGACCAAATACACCTACCCTGATTTCGGACTTCCATAGACACATAGTCATACTACCAATGGAATTACGAGGGGGTCTATCAAGAGCGAAGCTGTTTCCCGTACCATCGGTAAAACACAACCTCTTATTACACTTGCATGGGTATCCTATACCCAAATATATGAGAACTATGTCGTTGTGCCCTCACAACGCGCACAAGTGTAATACTAGTCTTTTATGTATTTATCGATGTCCAATCTCGATAATACTCTGACTAGGGATATTTAATGATTTATCCTTCGTGGACTGATACTGTCTCATATCATTCTCAATCCAAGAACAAATCATAGGGACCTCCTATCATTTATACATCTTGGTGATCTAATCACAAATGATAAGAGAGCAATCTCCTTTGTCACATAGTTAATTTGTACAACAACACCATGATATGTATAAATAGTGATACTATGGGTCATAATTGTCCAACAATCTCCCACTTGGCCTATAGCCAGTCACTCGAGTGTCTTACACCCGAACTATGTACGGTTGGCTCAAACTGCTGAGAAAAGACTTTCGTCAGCGGATTTTCATGATTATCATCTGATGCAATTTATTCGATCATCACATCGCCACGATGTATGATCTGAACGAATCAGATGAATATCGAAGTATATATCTGGATTGTTGATGAGACCATTAATTCTTTAGCCTGCGCTGCAGCGTAGCTCAGCTGCTTAACAGAATTATATCTAATCTAATTAGATTTATTGTCGACCCAGAAGGCTTATATTGATCCTCAGCTGCAGCAATAACCCACATTTGTTGTTTATTCGGTAACAGTATCTTGCTTGGAAGATTTCTAGCTCACTGTTCCGTTATTCAAACTGTATAGTACTGTTTGCGACTTATAGTCGTTTTATCGGTTTTGAAACTTGCAGTTTAAGACAGCATCCTTAGTTCTCTAAGATACTAATGGATGTTCTTAACATCAATTCAGTGACTATCACTTGGATTGGCCTATTTTTGAATCCATATGCTCAAAGCGTATGAGACACCAGGTCGCGTACATTTTTCAATGTACGAGTTCTGGGAGAGTCTTAAAAACTTTAAATATTTCCCAGAAGATCTTTATTCCTAGAATAAAGGTTGTTTCTCCCAAGAATTCCACATAGAATTTTCTCGAAAGCCAAGCTTTCACCGATAGTTTTATGGGAATATCATTTCCAAGAAATGACATATTATCATTCTTTTATAGGACAACCACTGTCAGTGCACTCCCACTAACCCTCTTATATACACAAGAATCATTTACGTTTTGAATTAAATCATAAATCATTATGATTACATCAAAATGATAATTCCAAGAACCTTATGCTTGCTTCAATCCAAACATTGATCGAATAACCCGCAAACCTTGTTTGCTAGTTATGGTACGACAAAACCAACAAGATGTTGTAAACATCCTCCAAAAGGTTTCCTTTTAAGGAAAGCGATTTTGTCGCTCCAGCTGCGATATTTCATAAATGAAACATGCAGCTTAAGCAAGCATTATCCAAATGGATTTACCGTGGCAATGGGTAAAAGGTTGAATCGAAATCAACATAATGTTGATAACGATACCTTTCCGCTAAAAGCCCAGCTTTATACGTTGGTATGTTGCCTTCCATGTATGTCTTCCTTGAAGATTTGTATAGTACCTATAGGCACAATGCCTTGCGGTACATCAACTAGCGTCCAAACATAGTTGGTTTACATGGATCCATTTCGGATGTTTATGGCACTTTGCCATAATAGGGAGTCGATACCTTGTATCACTACCTCATACGTAGTCAGTTGGTATACCTCAATAAGATTGACATCTTTATGAGGTGAGATCAGAAACCCATACCCCAGGTTGTTTTCTGACTCTTTCCGACTTACGCGGTTCTTGTGTATTCGAAGATTAATAGTAATAGTTTCATCCTTGATGAACTATTTGTGTTCCATTAGGAATTTGTGCCTGGAATAGTATTACTCCGATTTTCATTGAGTTTTACTATCCTCCCACTTACCACTGCATATCAGTATTCCTCTTAGGAAAACCGCATGGTGAGCAACAATTAATTGTTCTCATGTGAGTTGTTTAAGTACAATACTTTGGTATCCCTAGGATAACCTACAATTGGCACTTATCTGATTTGGGTTCTAGTTTGGTATCATCCAAACATATGCCTAGCATTCCCAAATATTCAGGAATGAGAAACTCGGTTTCTTTCCCGTTCATATCTGATATGAAATCTGTCAAACAGATTTTAATGGAACCTTATTCAAAATAAGTTCTGCACTTTTTAAAGCTTATCCGTTGAAGGAAATGGTATCTCAGAGTGACTCATGATTAACCTTATCATGTCTAACAAAATTCGGTTACTCAGTTCGGACACACCGTCAAAATGACGTGTTCCAGGAGGAGTCCTCATTGAAATAATACTATACTCTTTCAAGTATACGAGAAACTTATTGCTTAAGTATTTTCCATTACGGTCCTACCGTGACGGTATAATACTTTAGCCGATCTGTTTGTCTATTTCGTGTTGAAACTATAAAAGTTTCTGATTTGTGTTCTTCAAAAGAAACACATAACCATAACACGATACCACATCCGTAAAGGTCACAAAATATTCATATCCACCTCTAGCCTAGCTAGATTTGGGCCCACTTGCTTCACTATGAACTAGGGCTAACAGATCGATGGCACTTACACTTTTACCAAGTAAAGGAGTTTTAGGCACATTGCCCAATAAACTAGATTCATAGACTTTATTTGAATAGGATCAAATTAGTCCTAGTACCTACTCTTCGAAAGTGTGGATATACGATTCTTGTTTGCTAGTGTCCCAGACTACAATGCCATAATTTGTTTTATCTGATCAAATCAGTTTGAGCTATTTGTTTGTCATGTTATACTTTTGAGATTTATTTATATTCAAAATATAAATTCTGTTATTCACATCTAATGTGTTTATCTTAATATCATCTTTATATAATAAAACACTTTAGTGTTCTAGGATATAAAGGTTCACCCGCAACACGTTAAACACTGATATAGAGATAATGCATCTAGTCAAACTAGTTACATTATAACAGTTTCCTAATTTAAGTAAATACCCGAAGGTAGTTCCTAAACTTAGGTATCTACGATTAAACAGCGACTATTGTCCCGTTTCCAATTCACAGATAAATCTCAATCTGAAGTCAGTATTATGCACAAAGCAGATTCTGAACATCAATGCATATTTATGTAACACACTAAGTATTTAAAATCCAATTTCAATACTAGTTATGAACATAATTATGACAAACATATTTGAAGTCAAAGCCTTGCTCGTCTTCAATACCTTCATGTCTGCTTTGTTCAAATGGCAGTCACGCTTCCGCGATCCCATTTGCCACAATTAAGGCAGACATTTTGGGATATGTCCTTTATCTTCCCAGAAGATTATAATGATTTTGCCTTTGCCCTTTTCATATTCCAGAAGCCTTTGGCCAAGCCTTGGCCTTCTAGAATATCGAAGTAAGGTGCGCCTTGCGCTACTTGCCTATTGCAAACTTTGACTTTGTCTCCTTGAAAATAGTCATTAACTCTCCAAGAGTTATTTATTGCAATTTAGTACTTCTAAAATATAAAGATAGATTTATGAAGATCCTTCAATTTCTTTATCATACTTTAAGGATCTAATCCTTAGTTCTGATTCAGAAATTAAGGAGTCTACTATGACAAGCTTAATGGATTAAGCACTTAAGTTATCATCGCATAAGTCTTCCAAAGATTATGCTCTACTATTTTCTTAACTTCGGGCTTAGGCTTAAGATGTTATTTTATCAAATAAAGTAACTTATTATTTTCCAGGACCATCCTGAAATTTTATTCCCAATTTGAAAATTAAACCATTTAAATACATTTTCCCTATGATTATGTTTTAAATGTCAATCTTTCAATTTCTATCTTGATTTTAATAGTCCAACTATTTAATCAACGATTTCGGTACTATTTATTATAATGATTATAATAGTCCAACTATTTAATCAACTATAATTTAATTGTTTGAATATATAGTCCAACTATTAATAAAAACAATAATTTAAATATTAGTCCAACTAACATTTAATTTATTTGACGAATGATATTTGTTTGAGCGCGTATGGCAAGTAATTAAACGAATATTGAAAATTCAATTCTTGCCTCCCACTATTTTTCGGCGAGCCTCTAACCCTCTGTCGAGTACTAGGGAAATCGTGTTTCCTAGTGGGCTAGGATCCCGTTAAATATCACACAATCTTGACTTTGGCCAACAAATTGTATGATAATTAACTAGGTAGATCTCTAAGATCGATTGGATCCAATCCAATTCCTAGAACCAGTAGGGGGCATCCAAGTCCAAAACATATATCTTATATATGCCAATACATCCAATGTATTACCTAACCTTTTTCCTCTGAATCAACTAAGCCTTGGCTTTGGCACAACAAACTTAGTGATCCCAGTTAAGCGCGACCCATTGACCATGGAAAGCTTCGTAATCAATGTCGATGGACAAGAAGTGGTCTTGACTTTGGCAAAAAACCACAACTTGGACAAGACACTGATATGGAACAAAGCCTTCGTGATTCAAACACATCCTCGACGGACAAAGGTCTTGACTTTGGCCAACAAACCAATGCCAGTCTCGGATCTTGAGTAAGAATCACTCAATGGAAGGAAAAACGCTTAATATTGTTTGAGGGTTTTTCGCGTGCAAATTGGCAACCAATTTATTATCTTTGTTAAGGTCTCATCATCATACACCCTTAAACATGCATTCTAAATACATAATAAAGCGCGTATAATAAAATAAAAATGATATGTGGATGGATACTTTACACAATGATCCTAGATCAAATCTCTCCATTTCTCTCTCCCGCTAGCACATGTATTACTTCTACCTGTTACACTACACTTCTAAAGAAACCTCATTTACATTGAGGGGAATAGGTGAGAAGAGAATACAAAGAATAAGGAGGTAATAAGGCTGGACACGCAGGTCCAATTAATAAATCAAATTTATTACAACAATTTCTAATTGTCTCACCACATCTAATATCCATCCGATATACATTATTCATGCATCGCAACCATGCATTCACACAAGCATGTTATCAATCAATCTAATCAAATTAATTAATCTGATAATTAGTGATCATCCAATGTTCAAGCAACGATTTGATTTTGCTCGAGTCAAACTCGTTTTGTGAATAAGTACTCAAAGTACCAATTCTCGAATTAAATTAAATTAAATCCAATTCAATTTGTATTTAATACTAATTCACTATTTAATTCCAAATTAAATACTACACTTTATTAATAAACCTTTTACGATTTAAATTCCAAATTTAATCGTTACGGGTCTCAAAGCCCGTATAACGTCCAACGTCAATTTAATTAAAGTCCAATGGGCTTTTAATTAATTTCTTTAAGGCGTGGACTTTTGGTCAACTCGGGTCAAATCGATAACCAAAGTCCAATCCGGGAATTACCCCATAAGCCTAGAAATCAATTTAGGCCCATTAGGCCCAATTAAACTTTAAAGGTCCATTAAGTCGCATTTGGGCTTTATGGAAGCGATTTTGGGCCCAATTGGATCCAATCCATTTGGCCTAAACCTAACTTGGTACAACCAAGCCCAATAAGCCCAATAACAACATCAAAAGCCCAATTTACAAAATAGGCCCAATTTAATTAAATTCCAAAAATCCAATTTCTTAATTTAATTAAACAAAGTGCATAATATAATTAATTACCCAATTAACATTTCTAAAACATCAATTAGTCTAATTAATCATGCTCTTCATCATTAAATCATGTCCAACATAATTAATCAAAATAAAACCCAAACATACTTCACTAGTCTCGGCTATTGTGGGGAAATTATGTCCAATTTTAATCCAATCCAATTGAATCCAATTAAACATTAAATCAATATCCCCAAATGATTTCCAACACATCCAATGATCAAAAAATCCAAGACTAAATAGGGCATCAAACTCTCGGCCAAGCAAGGAGATTTGGGGAAAAATGTTCCAAATATAATTTAATCAAATTGATCCAATCAATCATCCACTAAACATCAATTAAGCATATTAAATCATCCAATTTCATTATTCATGCTCAAAATCAATTTTACCCAAATTTTAAGCCCTAAACATTTTTCATGCTCAATAATGGCTCAAGATACCATTGTTGGAATTCTCTAAGGTCCAAGGATCAATTATCAAGCAATGAAAACAAGTGAATACAAGAAGAAATATGGCGGAAACATACTTACAACGATCGGTTGAGATGCGACGAAGAACACTTCAACTTTCTGCCCTCTCCAAGTCACGGCAGTGGCTAAATTTGTCTCCACCATTTTCGGCTTTGGGTGGTCCTCCATGAAATCTTCAAGCTCCAAGCTTCCAAAATGGATTCCAAGCTCACGAAATCACTGCCCTATCACCTTGGTATGTCTCCTAGAGTGTGCTAGCACCTTGATGATTTGCCAAAAATCATCCAAAGCTTCTCCTTAGCTCTCGGTTTTGCAGAAAACAGAATGAAGAAGAAGGTCCAAGACCATGAGAGAGAGAGGAGCATTTTGGCTCCAAAATCGTGAAAAGAAAGAGAGAGATGGATGTTGTGTATATCCCTTTTTAATTTCCAAAATTAATTAAGCATATACCAAATTTCAATTCTCTAAAAGTCAAAGGTACAAGCCTTTTAACTTTCCAACCACCTCCATCACTATTCACATCAACTCACATCACTCACTCAATCAAGTGACAACTTCTCACATCACTCAAAGTGACATTTGATTTGATGCTTGATATGACTAATGATTTGACACTTGATTTGACTTGTGTGCCGCACTCGAATTCGAAATGCGAATGCACTCGTAAACAATCCCGGGCTCGGGTTCGCTAATTCCAAATTAACGAATTTTCCGTTGCGTCGTAATTAAATCTAATTTAATTAAATAATCATGCCTAGCATAATTACTATTCACATCGCTAACGAATTAATTCTAAATTAATTCGTTAGCCCGAATTAAAATATAATTTCAATTCCGCGTCGAAATCCAATTTCATTTAATATATCGAATATATTAATTTAATCGATTAATTTCAAATTAATCGTTATCTCTCTTTAAATGATATTTTATTCCAGATAAAATATCTCCGCAATTAATCCCAATTTAATTTTCTCTCTCATTAAATTAATCCCAGATTAATTAAAGTACGAGTCATTCGTCATCGGTGAATCTTCGGGAAGCGACCCATGAGATCCCCGGATATGTTGGCAGTAAATTCGGTCGTCAGACTATCCGAACACGTAAGTACCAAGTACTACGTTTTTACCGATTTACAAGACAATGTTGGCTTCTAGCAAAGCGTCATGCCTACCCAATTCTCCAGAAATATCCTTACAGGAATATAGTGATCTATATCAGGCGTAGTATACGTAGTATCGTGTATGTCGATCCAGTATCGGATGATCATGTGCTAGGCCTGGGGCTGGAATTGTGTCTGCCCCGTACGAAGCACATGTCGGATGTCTGGTAACTAGTCTCTACAATTGGATAAACCTGACCTTGTCATTTTATCCCGATAGCTGCAGCATATAAGAGAACAAGTTCCGTATCCTACGTGACCATCATCTCCACTATGACTGGAGTGATACTTCCATCTTGACATCACACCCAATACACTACGATTCTCGATATACCCAGAAGAGGCGTACACAGAAACCGATTAAAGCCCTGGACTACCAAAACCAAAGTATATTGATTGTCGTAAGTATTAGCGGTGCAAGTCTCAGGTTAAGACCAAATACACCTACCCTGATTTCGGACTTCCATAGACACATAGTCATACTACCAATGGAATTCTGAGGGGGTTTATCCAGAGCGAAGCTATTTCTCGTACCATCGGTAAAACACAACCTCCTATTACACTTGCATGAGTATCCTATACCCAAATATATGAGAACTATGTCGTTGTGCCCTCACAACGCTCACAAGTGTAATACTAGTCTTTTACGTATTTATCGATGTCCAATCTCGATAATACTCTGACTAGGGATATTTAATGATTTATCCGTCGTGGACTGATACTGTCTCATATCATTCTCAATCCAGGAACAAATCATAGGGACCTCCTATCATTTATACATCTTGGTGATCTAATCACAAATGATAAGAGAGCAATCTCATTTGTCACATAGTTAATTTGTACAACAACACCATGATCTATACAAATAGTGACGCTATGGGTCATAATTGTCCAAGAGTTAAGAATATCCTTAAGTATCTTAGATGAACAAAGGATTCTTTCTTAATCTATGGACATGGAGAACTTGAGGTAACTGGGTTTACCGATGCAAGCTTCCAAACCGATAAAGATGACTTTAAGTCGCAATCTGGGTACATATTTTATTTTGAACAACGGAGCAGTAAGCTGGAAATCTTCCAAGCAAGAGACTGTTGTTGATTCAACAACGGAAGCGGAATATATTGCTGCAGTTGAAGGAGCAAAAGAGGCAGTTTAATCCTGAAATTCCTAATTGGATTAAGAGTAGTTCTGTTAGCTGCTAAGCCCATTCCATTATATTGTGACAATAACGGGGCTATAGCGTAGGCTAAGGAACCGCAGTCTCATCAACGATCTAAGCATGTTCTTCGATGTTTCCATTTGATTCGTGAGATCATACATCGTGGCGATGTGAAGATCGAGAAGGTCGCATCAGAAGACAACATTGCAGATCCTCTGATGAAAGTTATTCCTCAGTAAAAGTTTGAGCGACATGTACATAGTTCATGGGTTAGATGCTTGAGTGACTGGCTATATGCCAAGTGGGAGATTGTTGGACAATTTTGACCCATAGCTTCACTATTTGTAAAAGACATTGTGGTTTTTGTAAAAATTAACTGTGTGACAATGGAAATTATTATTTTATCATTTTGTAATTTGATTACTTGAATATATAAATGATAAAAGTCCTTATGATTAGTTCCGGATTATAAGATATGAGACAATATCAATCCACTAAGGTTGAATCATTAAATATCCCTAGTCGTAGTATTATCGAGACTGTACATCGATAATGCGGAATAGACTAGTATTGCACTTGTGCGGGTTGTGGGAGCATAACGGTATAGTTCTCATATAATTAAGTATTGGATACTTATGCAAGTGTGACAAGGTCATGATTATCCGATTATAGAGACTAGTTACTTGTGATCTGATATATGCTTCGTACGGGGCAGACACTATTCCAGCCCCAAGCCTTGCATGTGACATATGATACTGGATCGTAATACGCAATAATACATATACTACGCCTGTTATAGATTATATATTCTTTAAAGAATATTTCTGGAGAATTGGGTAGGCACGGTGTTTTGCTAGAAGCCAATCATGTCTTGTAAATCGGTAAAAACCATGGTACGGGATACGCACGTGTTCGGATAGTCCGAAAATTGGATTTACTACCAACATATCCAGGGATCTCATGGGTCGCTTCCGGAAGATTCACCGATGATGTATGACTCGAACAAAATTAATCTAAGATTAATTACGGTGAGAATTTATCTAGGATAAAATTCAATTAAAAGAGAGAAAGTGATTAATTTGGAATTGATCGATTAAAATAATATATTTGATATATTAAATGAAATTAGATTTCATAACGGAATTAAAATTGGATTTTAATTCAGGCGAACGAATTAATTTAGATTTAATTCACGAGCGATTTTAATAGTAATTTTGCTAGGCATAATTATTTAATTAAATTTGATTTAATTAAGTCGCAACAGAAAATTCGTTAATTCGGAATTAACGAACCCGAGCCCTGAATGTGTTTGCGGGCCCACTCGGATTTTGAATTAAAGTGGGGCCCACAAGTCACATCACAACTTACATCACTTGTCCATCAAGTATCAAAATTGATTGATGGGAGTAGTTGGAGGCATTAAATGCTATTTTCCTCCAAAACTTTGCTTAGCCTTTTGGTAAAGCATATACCAAAATTTGAGTTTGACTTTTGAAAATTGGTAATTGATTTTAGAAATAAAAAAATATCAAAAACCAAAACTCTCTCCTCTCATCTCTTCATTGTCGTGAACCACCAAGGCACAATGGAAGATTTTGTTGCAAAATATTTCCAAAGCTAGCACTTAAACAATCGTACATAGGTGATAAGGAAACATCCCTTGAGTTTGGAATCTCATTCACCAAGCTTGGAGCTTAACTTACAACCATTCAAAGAGGAGCTTGGAGCACTTCAAAGGAAGCAAAAGTTTTGTTATCAACACATCCAACTGAGCATTGTGAGTATATTTCCACAACTCAACTTTGTGTATTTACACATCTTTCATGCTTAATATGATCTTATTTTGTTCATTAAAACCCAACAGTCTATTTATGGACTTAAACAAGCTTCACGAAGTTGGAATCTTCGATTCGACGAGATAATCAAATTTTCGGGTTTTCTCAAGAATTCGGAAGAATCTTGTGTGTATAAAAAGGCTAGTGGAAGTATAGTGGTGTTTTTAGTACTCATGTCGATGACATCCTGGTCATTGGGAATGATATCAGGATGATGCAGGGTGTTAAAGCTTACATCTGTAAAAAAATTCTCTATGAAGGACATGGGAGAAACTTCATATGTCTTAGGCACAAAGCTCTATAGAGATAGAGAAATGAAGCTCATTGGGTTATCACAATCAACGTACATAGATAAGATCTTGGAATGGTACAATTTTGGTAACTGTAAGACATCAAATAAACCTTTCAGACATGGCAATCATCTTTCGAAGAATATGTGTCCACCAATAAAAAATGAGAATATTAGAATGTATAATCGACCTTATGCTTCGTGTTTCAGTAGCATCATGTATGTCATGTTATGTACTACGCCTGATATCAGCTTCGTGGTTAGTATAACCAGTAGATATCAGTCCAATCTAGGCAATGACCATTAAACATATCCTAAAGTATCTAAAGGGTACTAAGGATAAGTTTTTGATTTATGGAGGAGATGAACTACAGGTTAATTGGTATACGGATTCGGAATTCTAATCGGATCATGATGATAGAAAGTCTACATCAGATTTTAGGTTTACCCTTAACAGAGGTGTATTTAGTTGGAAAAGTTTCAAACAGGGTTCCACAACCGATTCTACCACAGAGGTGGAATATATTATAGCTTCTGAAGCTGCAAAAGAAGCTGTTTGGGTTAGGAACTTTATCACAAAGTTGGGAGTTGTCCCAAGTATCGAGAATCTAATTCCGTTATACTGGGATAATAATGAGCCGTTGCATAAGCAAATGAACCAATGGCGCATCGAGAATCGAAGCATGTGGAATGAAAGTATCACATCATTTGAGAGATTATGTCGCGATGGTACATTATCTTGTGCAAGGTCCCGGGTGAAGATAATGTAGCAGACCCGCTTACCAAGGCTATTCCTCCCAAGTTATTTGATAAACATGTGGAGTCGATGGGCATGAGATACAATCGATATGGCACTAGAGCAAGTGGGAGATTTGTTAGGGTTGGTGCTCGGAGCGCCAAATTCATATTGTATTTCCCTGTAAAAACTTATGTAAATATTTTATTATGAATAAAATAAACAGTTTCTTTAATAGTACATCTTTTACAATACGATAAAGACATAACAGACCTTAGAATGATTAGTTATGATATAGTTGCAAAAGGGTCACAACTGACATTAAGTTGTATCATAACAATATCATTTTCTATACAGTTCATTGTCAAGGTTTACATTACTTGGTCGATAAGTAAACCCGCAGAGATCTGTACATGTCGTATATTAGAATCTAGGATTTCAATGGTTGATACTCAATTAACCATGAGTCTCAAAGACTCGTATAGACATGTTTATGTTTATATCAGATAAACATTGAACAACTCACCAAAGATTCTTAAAATATGGTACACCAAGGTCAATAAAAATCTTCTCGAATTGAGTAGCAGAGTGATTCTTTGACTTGAGATACCACCGTAGATATATGAGATATCCTCCACACTTTGATGACAGTCATGTTACCGACCTATTAGGTCAGAGTTCCGCTTTTTTGTTGGGTGTGGACTGATTCTCAGGATATCTTGTGTGTGTCAAGAAAGGATATGTCAATTCTGTGTACAGAGCATATATATTAAATATGGGATTAGCAATCGATTAAATCCATGGGCCCGTGGTACACTGTAGAAGTGAGTTCTAAGTGTTATTAAGAGATCGCTAATTAATACGTCGACAGGATTATACCTAAAGAGATTTGAAGTTTATATATGTATCTCTGGTATAATCCGGAAACCTGTAACAGAGGGATTATACGTATGCAATGACCTCGACTTGTATATTTCAACGAGTTTATCTGTGGTCATCATAATTTATGGGTGGGTAAATTATGGACACGAAATTGGATTTCGTGAAGGATAATGAAATATATTGGTCGATCACTAAGGCAACAATTATGAATAATATTGATTATTTATAAATAATTTAACGGTTAAACGAATAGATACATGCAAATAGACTTTTCGGTCATTTCTTAATTAATGTGTATTTGTATTTAATATATGATTTTATTAAATACACATTAATTAATTTTCCAATAAGATTTTTGACAAATATCATATATATATATATATATATATATATATATATATATATATATATATCTAGATATTTATATTTAATAATTATTTGGTTATTGAATTATTAAATAATTAAAGTAATTAAAATAGAAATATCTAAAGTAATGATTTAGCTTGGAAATGGCAAAGTGTAATTGGTTACACTTGGATTTTACTTTATGGAAAATATCTTAAAATTGATTTTGCTTTGTTTTAATAAGATTAAAAAATTCAAAATATATTTTTTCTTGTAATCACAATTTTTGGCCAAGACTAGGAAATATAAAAGGGTTTTATTTTTCATTCATAAAATTAGGTTAAGCATTCAAGAATACAAAAGTTAGAGAGTTGAGAGAAAAATCAAAAAAGTTAAACGAAAATTTCAAAGAAATTTGAAATCAAAGATAATTTCTTCATTTCTTTAAATTGGAAATTGTTCCTATGATTCCATAGTTTAACATATGATGTCAGTTTTATTTTTCACTCTCTTGATTTTGTGTTGAGGTTCTTGAAAGCTTGATAATAGGATTTATGTATGTATGATAATTAAAGTAAGCTTGTTAATGGTTAATAAGTGTTAGGGTTGGTGCTCAGAGCGACAATTTCTTGTTGTATTTACTTGTAAATACACTTGTAAACATTTTATTACGAATAAAATAAGCAGTTTCTGTAATATAATATATCTATTTATATGGTAAAGACGTAATTGACCTTAAAATGATTAGTTATGATACAGTTATAAAAGCCTTGCAACTGACATTAAGTTGTATCATGATGTTGTCATTCTTATATTGTTCCTAGTCAAGGTTTACACTACTTGGTCAGTAATGTAAACTCGTTGAGACCTGTAAATATCATATACTGGAATATTGGTTCCAATGGTTTCTCAATGAACCCTCAGTTTTGGAGACTCGTATAGACGTGTAGGTGTTTATAGCGGATAAACACTGAAGGACTCACAGAAGATTCTTAATGGATGGTACACCAACGTCAATAAGAATCTCCTGGGGTCGAGTAGCATAAGTGATTCTTCGACTTGGGATACCACTATCGTCACATGAGACATCTTCCACACTTAAATGGCAGTCACGTCACCGACCTATTAAGGTCAAACCTCCGCCAGTTCGTTGGGTATGGACAGATCCTCAAGATGTCCTGTGTATGTCAAAATAGGATCCGTTAGTTCTGTGTACTGAGCATAGGTAGTCCATATACGATTAGCAATCAGATAAAAACCATGGGCCCGTGGTACACTTTAGAAGATAGTTCTAAGTGTTCTTTTTCGAGATTGCTAATAGAGACGTCGACAGAATTGTCCCTATAGAGATTTGATGTTTACATCTATATCTCTGGGATATATCCGAATACCAGTGACGAAGGAATTAAACATATGCCATGACCTCGACCTGTATGATTCAGCAAGTTTATCTGTGGTCGTCATAATTTAAGGGTGGGTAAATTATGGACACGAAACTAGATTTCGTGACGGATATGCCTGAATCTAGAGAGTCTCACCTACGAAATATACTCGTAGAGCACTAAGGAAACTTTTATGAATAATATTGATTATTCATAAGTCGTTTAAAGGTTAAACGAAAAATACATGCAAAGAGATCTAATGGTCATTTCCTAAATAATGTGTATTTGCATTTAATGAATGATTTTATTAAATACACGTTAATTAAATGTCAAATTGTGATATTTGACATATATCACAAATATATATGTATTTGAATTTTTAAAGTAAATATAATACATATATTTAAAATATTTATATTTAAATAATTATTTAATTGTTAAATAATTAAAGTAATTAAAATATAAATATCTTATGTTATGATTACATTAGGTAAGGACTTTAGTTGATTAATTTGACTGGTTGTAAATCATTAAATGTTATAATGATCAAATACACAAGTGGATTAACTAGACTTAAATGAAACAAAAAAATATCTAGATATTTTTATTTACCCAAAATTCGGCCAAGGGAATAATTGGAGAATATAAATTATTTTGTTTCATCTTTGTAACATCCCCGGTCCTGGAGATGCTATTGGCAAGGAATAGGTTGTATTATTCCCATTAACCTCTGAATTATTGACTGTATACACCACTATTAACTCATCTCCACTATAACTCAATCATGGGACCCTTGCCCAACTCATTTTTAACATGTAAGCATTATTTGTCTCATGTCATATGTTTAACACTTCTTTATAATACAACCCTGACGATAAAACTTAAACATATTACATATGAATGCTTTACCATACAATATGCAAAATGCATGACTATACATGACTCTGACTGAACTGTAACTCAATCTGGTGGACTCATACCCTCTAGTGACTGCCATCAGTATCCGTCCTCTCGAGCTCGCCCTCTAGGGTCCAGCAAAATTAAAACACTATGAGGGGCTTAGATCATTTGAACGATCTAAGTGAGTGGACGATAAAATAAAATCTGAAATAAGGTTACGAACATGTTAGGTTTTAAAACCAAAGTTCAGAAATAGCTTAAATAGAAAATCTCTTTTATGGTCTGAAAACCCTGAACTCATCTCTGAAAATCTTCTGAAAACACTTTTGTAAAACTTATCTTTTCTGAAAATTTCTTTCATAAACTGAAAACGATTTCCTTTCTTTCTATAAAACTATTCTAAACCCGCTTTTCTGATTGTTTATTATAAAACTGCTATTTTTGGAAAGCTTTATTTTCTAAAAACCTTTATGAAAACTGTAAGTGAAAACTATTCATGTAATTTGTATTTGTCTCTGAAAAATCAGACGTATGGGGGCGTTACGTATTACTGTCCCCTCATACGTCTAACTAGAGCCATGAATGCAAATCCATGACTTTAGGACGTTACGTATCGCTGTCCCCCAAAGCATGCCACTCTTATAACTGAAACTAATGGTCTTGGGGCGTTACGTATCACCGTCCCCCAAGCCACTGAACTAGAACTGGGGGTGCGGATCAATGTTACCTCCCAAGCTCTGAAACTAGGATCTAGGGGCATCTGTCATCCCTAATCCTAAACTAGGATCTAGGGGTATTACGTATCGTCGTCCCCCTAGACCTCTACATGTGCACATGTGCTATCCGTCAATTCCAAACTGTAACCAGTTACATAATGAGGTGGGTTTTTCCCCATGCCTCGAAAACATAAAAATCATACTTTGAATCTCAAAACTGTGTGAACATTTTCTTTTCAATAGCATTAGAAAATCAAATGTGGCTAGCGCCCTAAATACTAAAAGTAAGTATGTGTTTAAATAACATAAATGAAAAAAATAACTGGAAAATAGAGTGTCCACTCAATGGCTTGGAGTCTGGATAGCATTACTCGCTCGCTAAGGAAACTCTGGTCCCTGCGATGATCTACGGTTGACAACTTTAATTAGAAAATGGGCTGGGGAAAAATATTCTGAATTAAACTAAATTTATCCACTCAAGCACTTATTATTATTTCAAAGCATATCGTCATTATATTATGGTGTACGGTGTATTCATGAACTGATGCGAGACCCATATGGTGGCCTCTAACACACTGGGGCGAAACTGGATTGAATTAAACAATTATGGGGAAAATTATGATATTGTGTCGCGAATCAAAGTGTTGCGCGTCACGACGTAAACATTCCAGAATCATCTCTAACTTTTCCATTATGCGTCACGACGCGAACCCCCTTAGCGACACGAACCTAATTTCCAGGTTTTTGTTCTTTCTTTCTCAAGTCCATCCTACCCAATTTTATCCTCAACACTTCTATATCAATATCAACATACAAACAATTCCATTAATCTTCAATTCCACATATTCTAGCAAATATATCATCCCTCAATAATTCCTTAACCTCAAACTTCTTATTTTTGACCCATCCTTTAAAATTTTCTAAATTCGGGTTTTAACTCAACAATCATTTTCCCTACTTATCAATCACCAATAAACAATCTTTATCATGCCAACATTTCTATTCTACCATCATGCTTTCAAAATTCAACAAACTAATTTTTTTTGGGTCAAGCTTTCTTACCTTTCACTTCTTGGTTTTCTTCATTCTCTAAACCCTCCATTGATGCTCATTTCTTATTCTTTGCTTCTTTTTCTCCTTTCTTCTTTCTTTTCTTTATTTTTTCCTCTCTTCTTCTTCTTCTTTTGTTCTCTTCTTCCCTTTCTTTCTTCCACGTTTTTTCCTTGCTTTTTCTACTCATTTTCCCACTTTTGGAATGAGGGAATAGTGCCCTATTTATATAGGGAGGGGGGGCTGATTTTTGTGATGAATTGGGTGGTTAGGATTAATCCACCTCATCTTTTCTAGACCAATCCTGAAATTTACTATAGTTGTCTCTGATTTAGCATTTTTGACTCATTTCGGGTTCGATTTTGGAAAAACTCCCAACGTGAAAGTTTTAGCTCTCGGTCGTATCTTTCTGGAGATATAAAATTCATAAAAATCGGAGATTATTTGAAAACTTTATGGCCCAATTACCAAAAGCTATTCGAGGTGGAACATAAACTAAGCTCTGCGTTGAAATTTCAAGAATTCATCTGAATGTCCCGAATGTCATTTTTTGAGCACATATTTGTTCGAACATAATTTATATTAAGTATTATGCCTCTGAATTGTAATATTCGTTAAGCTCCGGTACCGTACAAGTCGTCAGGTTTACCTGAGGTTACAATTTCTTCCCCCCTTAATTAGGATTCGTCCTCGACTCTTTATTAAAATTGAAATCCTGTAGTCTGTCTAGGTCTGAGATTCTCGATAAAAAAAATTCTCATCACAAGCTACATAACTCACATGCTATTTCTTAGGTCACCAACTTATAGCCATCTACGTACTCATTCTTTACTTTGCTCCATCAATTTTATCATATCCTAGAAGGTACTCTATTTCTATCTGCATGGCCTGATACTTTACTTTATGTCTAAAGCTCATAGGTAGACATTACTCTTCTTTTTCTTTTAATATTGTTCCATACATGATACCTCTTGAATTTCTTGATAAAATGGCAATTCCTTTCCCTTGCTTTGTAAGAGTTCTGTTGAGTACTTAATACCACCGTCAAGCTATGACCATTGTTACGTCTTACAAAAATCTTATCCTTTGATTCCTAACTATGGCTAACTTTATTTCTCTCCATCTGGTTCTTTCCAACATTTATTTTCGAACTTCTCTAAACCACTAGCGTTATCCATGGTTAAGCCTCTCGAGAGTACCGATTCCATTCTAGTGTAAGTGTAAAAAGAATAATCTCTTGTATTTTCCCTTAACGCTGCTTACGTATCACAAACTAGTGTTCGTCTCCAAAACTTAACTATTTAACTCTCTATTTTCTCACTAAGCTTTAAATTCTTATAGGTTATGTTCTTCCAAGTTCTCACTTCTATGATTATCTATGGAGTTTAGCACTTCATAATACAATTTCAAAGTCTTTTGTATTTCTTGCTAACTAGTTTTATTTACTAAAGGGTGTGTATTAGGAAGGTTAATTCTAGGTAGCTTCTTTGGAATATTTCTTATTCGGCTAATGACTTAGAAACAAAGTTCATAAGCTGAGTTAAACCGTACATATATATATATATATTTGCTTAAACTATGTTTCCTTTCTCGATGTTATTTCTGGCGATTTGGTTCTAGTTACAGTGCAGATGATGTCTTGTACCCTCTACTATCATAACTCAGATACTCACAAACTTGTAAATTCCATTCTTATCCAATGACCGTTTATGTAACTTATAGCTTGAATTTCACCCGCTGTACTAAATGTAACATTATAGTAACTTATCTTTTCATTTTTATACTATACTACGCATGTACCAAAAGCAACCTTGAAGTGAACTTATCTCCTCGGTTCCAATACTATGCTACAATTCAACCAAACCACTCATACCCATGGCTAAGGCCGTCCCAAACCCGTAGTGGTTTGGTCAACTTAGACTAAGGCTGGGTACTTTATATGGTTTACGTGAGCTAACATGTAGGGGTCATTGGTTCATTCAAATACCCAAAACTTTGTTGTTACGCACTTCTGTCTTCACTTACTAAGTATTTTCTCCTATTTTATCCTATAATTGGAAATTTTATGGTCTATGCCCCCTTATCTGAAGGATATCCTCTCTTACATGTCTCTAGTCATGCCCAATGATGTTCTTTCGTATTCCTATTACTGTTAAACTAATACCTTATCTTCTCATCACTTCATTTAAACAGCTTCTTTCCTAAATCTTTTATTTCTAGCTAATTTCTTCTTCCATTCTGCTCTTGTCTTGAGCCTGAAGATTTTATATTTTGGTCTCTTTTATTACGCATTTTACTTGTTCCTGAGAGTATCATGAGACAATCATCGAGGTCCATCTTCGTTACTGTTGTGTGGCTAGGGATGGGAGGGAGTGTTTTGAGTCCTAAAGCCTTTTTCCAGTTGCAGTGTTCTCGCTAGCTAATCACACTGTAATTATATGTACCGCTTATCTATGAACTCAGGACTCTCTTATCTACATATCCGGTATTAGCTTCCAACTTAGGTTCTTTTTTTAACAACCATCTGAACCACCTCTTTCAACTATACCCATAATTTCTCCAAGGTTATTGGTTATACTACCTCTTACTGAGAACTTTCATAAAGTTTATACTCTCTCAAACTCCTACCATATTTCCTCTGTTATACTTCCTTACTAAGTTTCGCTTTGTTACTTTGGCTTTCCTCCTTATCTTGATTTCTTGATTGTCTTAGGTCACCCTTCCCTTGGAACTAATGATGATATTAATATTGTATCTTTAGGTTAGGTAATACATTCTTACTAATCCTGTCTTTGGATACTTTACTCATGTGTTGCTATGTGGTGTTTACTTTATTCACTCACTCTTTTAAGCCTTTACTTTCTTGAAAGTTTTCCGCCCTACTATATATCAGTTATCCTTTCTATGCATGGCTAAACTTATTTTAACTACAAACTACTCTATCTTGTTCAAGCTATTACAATCTTCTTATTCTTATCTAGGTCCTTCTACGCTTCTGGGTTTGACTGTCACATGATCTGTTTATCTTGTCCAATACTCTTCTTCATTTATTCATTTGCCCATTGGACTCTAAATTGGGGGTAAATGCAAGATTCCTTTGGATATCTGAAAGTACAAGTTTTTGTTAAATGTTCAAGTCCAACGATGGTCTAGTTGGGTGTCTACACACTTACTGGTGTCGAAGTTACTGGACAAAAGAGTCATCGGTCATTCTACTAGGGCTGCACCAACTATTCTAAGTCTTAAGGTTTTCACAACATTCTTTAATTATACAGAGGTTCTCATGTACGTATTTAAATTTCATTATCTCTGCTACTATAGATACTGATCTTTCTTATTGCTTTCTATTTCCCTATTCTATCTTTTGGCTTTATGTTATATTATTGTGACTGGTAATGGTTTATTCTTATGAGCTATTTTCTAGATCTTTGCTCTCTGCTTTCATTATCAGCTACGACTATGCCATTTAATGTTTATTTATTCGTGCTAGTAATCTTGTTAACTTCTGAGTACCTTCAATCTCATAGGTCTGTCTTTTCTAAATTCACGTGGGTTTCTATTGGTATTTTTCTGATCTTTGAGTTCTGATATGGTTGGTCTATTCTGTGGACTATACTGAATTCTCTCTTTTTTAGCTTCGGAGGCTTCCTTGGTCTTTTCATTTTTAAGATGAACTCTCATCGGCTTCTTACGGTCATCTATATTTATACTGGTAGGGACTAGGAAAATATATTATATCTCGATGAGTTTTGATATCCTCGTTTTGGTACTCTATGTCCTGGTAGAGTCTATTTCTCTTGCAAGGTAGGTATGAGCTAGCTTCCATCAGGACAACTTTCTTAATTGGTATCACTAAGCGGTGGTAGACTAGATAGTTCAGGGTCTTGTCTCCATCGGATTACTTGGTTAGGGAAACTAATTGTTTTTGTTTATGACCTTTATTTATCTGTTTGAGTAGCTGGTTCTGGGTTTAGGGATCCAGAGTTCTCTACGTCCTCTTTGGCATCTAAGTCTATTATAATTCTTAAGTCTAATCTTTATTTCTTGTATATTCCACCTTATCGCTGCCGTTGGTTGTTCGGGGAACTCGCTATCTATTCAAGGTGCTTAAGAACTATTGGATATGCCTGAAAGAATTTTCTGAGGGGAAATAAATCTTTCTTGGAGGGAAAAGACTTTACCGATTGGGATTGGGATTTAAGGATTGTCCTTAAATCCGAAAAGTTGGGAAATGTACTTGAGGGTCCGCTGCCCCTTGCTGTGTCTGAAGACGCAACACCGGAGGAACTATAAGTGTTCCATGCTTGGAAACACGATGATTTAAAAGTTAAATCATACATCTTAAGTTCACTGGCATCTGATCAGTGGTAAACACACATGTAACACAAGTGCACGTATCGCTCAAGTAGTATAAAAATATCGATCCCACGAGAACTTAATTTCTATGAAGTTATTAATTATTGATGCTAATTATTTACAGGTATCTAATTAAGGTTGGAAGGGAATGTTTGTTCGTTGGTTGAAGTTGGATTTGATAAAAATTAAATAAATAAAAATATAAAATAAAACAAAAGGAAATTAATAATAAAGAAAATATCTAGGGTTGTGAATCCGCCTAATATTATTCTAAATATGAATTGATTCTCTTATACATGTGTAATAAATCCGTTGTTAACCTGGAACACGAAGATATGCATAAGCCTCTTCCGATGGTCGAACGCAAACACCTAAAGTAACCCAATTAACTATATTCCTATGTTAACTAAGTTACCTGAATTCATTAAGTTCAAGTTCCAATTATGGCTACACACGCCCGACATGTATATTACTGTCCTGGAAGGAAATCTCTAAGATATGAGATTGTGAGCTATTGAATCTAATGCTGAAACCTAAAATCCATTTTCCAAGTTCATTTTAAGTTTACCACGTCAACCTTATAAATGATCAGGCAACAAGAAGCATTAAGATTAAGAATCAATAAACAAGCTTAATGTATTACCCATTATATTAGAAAATCAATTATTAAACTCGAGAATATTGTGATTCATCACTTCCCTAGATTAAAAATAAAAAGTCGGGGTTAGGGGATCCACCCTTACTATTTCAAATCTAGAAATCTCCCTTATTATAATATATATATTTACATTATATTACCAACCGACCATATAAGTGGTATCCTGATTAAGTCATGTTTTAATTCATTCCAACTAACCATAAATGCGGTATCCAATTAAGTCAGGTTAAAATTAATTTAATTAAGTCCAACCGACCATAAAGGCGGTATCTCTCTTGGCTCGGGGTCCTCAGGGACATACTCGATGCATAGGATCCGTGAGAAGCATAGCACAGGGAGGGATGATACCCCCGTGGCGATTGCTTACTCTAGTGTTACCGAACATAAGGAGGAACATGCCCTTAATGTGTCGAGCACTCTCTTGATCCTCACTTACCCGATGTAATGGATCCGTGGGAAAGCATAGCACGGGGGTCATGACACCCCTGTGACGATTGCTAGCTCCAGTGATTCCGGACCTAAGGAGGAATACACCCTTAGTAGCCCGGACACTCTTTGATCCATTCATCATCCGGATCCGCGAGAGACACAGCACGGGGATGCGTTGTGCCCCTGTGGCGTGTGCCTGCTCCAGCGTGGTAAGGAGGAGCCCTCATACAATACACAGGCTCCCTAGTGAACCGACGTGTAGAGGATGTGCCTCACCATTCAAACGCTCTACTGATCCAAATCCTGGTTCGCCGGGACACTGAATTGAAAGATTCAGAATTGTGTTTTGGAGACCTCGGGCAGGACGCTGTTTTGAGGCATCCATGTTGTTGTTTATGCTTGCAAAAATGTTTTTGTTTTGGGATAGGTGCTAAGTCACCCCCGCCTTTTGATTTTATTTTCCAGAATCTTGTTTTTGTTTTTCGCCGGTCTGGCAGAGGGACGCCCATGCCAGATTCGGTAGGGCTACAAAGGTTGATTCACTTCCCTTCTGAATAATCCCAGGGATTAATCGGCTCGGGGCTGGATTACGTTCCGCCGAGGCTACTCCTTAGTCGGCTCGGGGCTGGATTTCGTTCCGCCGAGGCCGCTTGGTTATTCAGCTCGGGGTCGGGTTACGTCCCACCGAGTCGGCTTCTTTGGACTGGGGAGGTAACATTCCCCCAGAGCCCAAGTCTTTCACTCAGCTCGGGGGGTTACGTCCCACCGAGTCAGTCTTCTTTGGACTGGGGAGGTAACATTCCCCCAGAGCCCAAGTCTTTCACTCAGCTCGGGGTCGGGTTACGTCCCACCGAGTCAGTCTTCTTTTAGACTAGGGAGGTAACATTCCCCCAGAGCTAAGTGTCTCACTCAGCTCGGGGTCGGGATATGCCCCTCCGGCTCATGTTAACCCCCGAAGGGTCTCAAAGTGTTCGATGACAAGAAACTCAAAAAAAAAAAAAAAAAGAGAAAGGGAAAAGAAAAGTAAATACATAAATACATAAAATACAAAGTTATTACAAAAAAAAAAGAAAAAAAAAAAGAGATAGAGAGTTAAAGTGTACATAGGGCCCCGGTCGGGTTACCCTTTCTCAGTCAGCCCGCACAGGGGCGGGAATTTCTTCCTCAGCTAGCTCAGACGGCGGAAGGATCGGCTCGACCTCAGGAGGAGGAACAGCGGCTTCAACCTCGGCAACATGAGAGACCTCTGCTTCAGGGATGGGAGGAGGGATCTCAAGACAGTCCTCACCGGGGGCGGGAACATCAGGTCGTCCTTCTTGGGAAGCCCCGGAAGCGGAACCGGAAACCGAAATCGGGTCGGGATCCATCACCTCCTCGGAAGGAGGAGGGAGCCATTTCTGAAACTCCTCCTCGGAGATCTCCCCCTTGCAGAAACTGATGGCCGCGTAGATAGGATCCATGTTCAGACCTGGCAGTACCATCGGTATTAGTTCAGCACAATCACCAACCCCCTCAAGGCGGATGGCATCCTTCTCGGCCTCAAGATCGGCCTCTCTCTCCTCAAGCTCGGCCTCTTTCCTCTCAAGATCATCCCGGGCCCGTGCCATCTGTTCGTCCTTGGCTTTCAGCTTAGCCTCAACACTTGATACCTTCCCTTTCAAAATGCCAATCTCAGATCGGGCAACTTTCAAATCCTCCCTGGCAGTGTCGGCAAGTTTTCGCTCCAACGCGGCAGCAGCCTTGAGAGCCTTGTTTGTTTTGAAGGTCTCTATTGCAGTCGATTCATGATTCTTTATCACCTCCTCCGGTCGGCCAGTTTAGCCTCCACCTCTGTAAGGCAATTCTGAAGCCTCTGGGCCTGACCACCCTCGGACAATAGACTCAGAAGGAGGTCCTTATTCTTGGCCATGAGGTAAGTAGCCTGCACAAAAACAAAGGAGTCAAGATATAAGATAAAGAAAACGAGACCCGAAATCAGAAAGGAGAGGAGTAAAACTACCTTTGCCATTTGGGAGCTCATCTCGGTCACCAAGGCTTCAGGAGAGATATCCTCATATCTCGAAACCTCCCCCGGAGGAATCACCTCGGCCAATTCATTAAATGCCGGCACTAAATGGGAAGTAGCCTCCCGGATGTCTTCCCCCAAATCATCCACACCGAGGATCACAGAACCTTTTCGTTTCTTGGAGGAGCCCCCAGACGATTTTTTCCCCCGATGGGCATCTTTTTCTTGCCCTGACGGGCTCCTCTCCCTCCTCCTGAGCCAACTCGGTCTCCTCTGACCCGAACTGACGCCTCCTCTTCCTAAAAGACTTCGGCGGACTGACAAGGCGAGCAGATCCTGATGACGGCGCACCAGAAGGAGAAGATAGACCTCGAGCAGCCGGCTGAACCTTCCCCTGAGACACCCTCCCAGCTTCAACAGATTCAGGATGTGCTCGGGAAGTTCCAGTATCAGCACGGCCGGCCTTCTTCATGGTACCGGCCAACTTCTCAAGATACTTTGGTCTCTTTGACATACCTACAAAAAAAAAGGGGGAAGACAAAGAAAGAAGGAAATCAGGACCCGAGCATACAGTAAAGAGAGAGAAAAGAAGACATCAAACGTGATAAATAAACAGGGAAGTCAACTAAAAAGTCAGCGAACATCTACCTATCCGACCCGAGACCTCCGAAGGGACAGTCCGAGTAAGGCCCGACTCAACAAAAGCCGCATCATTAACCAACTCCCTCCAGTGGGCGGCATACCGACGAGCCCAGACTACCCGTTTCCGGACCCGATGGGAAACCTTGGGAGCATCCCTCCAACAGGCTAGGAGGAATAGGAAAGAAGGGGTAAGAGTCCAAACAAACAAAAAAAAAAAAAACTAAGGAAAGCTAAAAGTTGATCTCCAAACCTCCCGCCCTGAAGATATCCGGTACCAAGAATTCCCCTTCATCCGACCTTAGGGACCGTCCCCAATCCCCAGTGGCCCAGAACCAAAGGTCTTTAAAATTCTTATTGGAGTCAGGGAGCTTTTGGACGACGTTTGACGAGCTGTCATAAGCGGAAAGGTAATACCATCCGTGGTACGACCTAGGATTGGCCTTCAGCCGGTATAACCTCTTCACCTCTTCAAGAGAAGGCTCGCCGAGTCCTGCCCGATGCCAAGCTACATACAACCCGGCCAAAATCCTCCAACTGTTTAGACTCAACTGACAAGGAGCAATCTCCATCTCGGCCAGCATCCAAGCAAAGTAAGGTTGAACCGGCAGCCGCAGCCCACACTCGAAAAAGGCAGGAAGAAGTGCCACCGAGCCCTCGTCGGGTTGACTAGCGCGATCCATCAGCCGGGAACTTCAAGGGCGATATCTATCGGAATATTATATCGCTGTCGAAGTAGGGCGAGGTCATCTTCAGTTATTTTGGAAGGACGGTTCATATCCAGAGCCGAAGAGCCAAGATCACCAGGCTCTGGATCCCTCCGAGGAACCCTTTGATGGTAAGAATCTTGTTCAATCTCAGAAAGAGTAGGGGTAGTGTCAAGGTCTTCTACACTGGGTGCCCCCGAGCCCGAGGAGAGCTCTTCCACAGGGGGAGTTGAGGGTTTAGCAGGATTTTCAGGGGGAGAATTATTGTCAGACATCCCTAACATCCGAAAAACAAAAAAGGAAGGGGAAGTCAGTCTATAACTAAGAAATTACTCAGGTTCCTTCCGTCTTAGCTAAAACAGGTGGGTTCTAAAAGTGCCCTAAAGCAAAATCCAACAAAGCCTTAAGTCGTTCCCTAGCAACATTCAAAAAACAGCAAGACTCACAACACAAAAAAGGAAGAGGTCGTTCAGAAGACTTACTTGTTCTTCTCAGAAAAGCCGGAGATTGTGCAGTATGGCTTGCCCGTCCCTTATGTTCGCAACGGAGAGAAAGAAAGCCCGCGGTTGAACTCCGAGAGCACTGAAGTTGAGCGAGTCACGAAAATATTTTCAGGAAAGAAGGAGAAATTGCCAAAAAAGATTGAACAGTAAAAGCCTCGCCCTCTTATAGTCATGGCCAGGACGCTCATGGCCGTTGGATCAAAAGAAGGAACCCGGATGAACGCCAAGTGTCGACTGCAAAAGAGGTCTGACAAATTTAAACAGACGGTTGAGATCAGCGCACTGTGAAGACGCCTCTACACGGTCGATTCGTTTCCTTTTTGGCGGGAACCTGACGGATGTTCGACAAGTGTCAAAACTGGAAGAAAACCTAAAGATGATTTGATGGGCATTTAAACAGACGTGACTGTTGCGCGTCTCAAGAAAAGGCGTTTGAAAAAAAAGGCGACGCAACATATTGATTCCACACCGGGTCGACCCCCAACAGATTTAAATCGGCACACCATCTTTATATAGTTCCCGGCACCAACTCATACACTCGTTGGAACCGAGAACTAGGGGACAGATGTTGATGGTGTTTTCAGGTACTATGACATTTAAAACAGCACAACGGGGATAGAAGGGTAAATCCCTGCTTGGGTGAGATCATTAAATCCAACCCGACCACTTTGCAATAAAAGAACAAGCACCTTACGGTTTTAAACCGACCACAACAGATATAGACCGAGCACTTTATGACCGGCAACCGATCACTTGGGTTCAGATAACCGGGCACTATCAAGTCGCAGAAGCATTCTCAGCATAAAAGACTATCATGACCGACCTCATGAAGACCGACCAGACAGGCGAGATATGCTCAAGATGATGACACCCTATTCTTGCAGATAAGATAAACAAATTATCCTACTCTCACAAGGAAATGAAGTCAGAATCCAAGAAGGAATAAGAAAAGTGAAAGCAACGTTGGATTAGAAATCCTTACAAGAGGAGAAGACTAAAGTTCAACTAGGATTTCTTATGCAAATATGAGTCTGATTTCTGTACTATTATAAATAGGAGGGCAGAGTATGTGTAAGAGGCATAAAAAATTAGGGATCAGAATCATCAAGCTCTGACTTGTAAGCACAAAAGACCTGAGAAGCGTATTGGAGTAATAAAAAGTATCATCCTGTTTTTGTCCGTGGACGTAGGTCGGATACAAATCCACCGAACCACGTTAAATCTCTTTGTCGATTGGTGTGTTTATCTGTCTCTCACTAAATTTGCTTTTGGTCCCCCATAACCAAACAAATTCACTATTGAAGGAGGATTCCCTCGGAGGTGATATTCCCGTATCGCCCTGAGACCAAAATCCATCGTCAACAGTTGTGAAAGCAACGTTGGATTAGAAATCCTTACAGAGGAGAAGACTAAAGTTCAACTAGGTTTCTTATGCAAATAGGAGTCTGATTTCTGTACTTTATAAATAGGAGGGCAGAGTATGTGTAAGGGGCTTAAAAAATTAGGGATCAGAATCATCAAGCTCTGACTTGTAACCACAAAAGACCTGAGAAGCGTATTGGAGTAATAAAAAGTATCATCCTGTTTTTGTCCGTGGACGTAGGTCGGATCCAAATCCACCGAACCACGTTAAATCTCTTTGTCGATTGGTTGTGTTTATCTGTCTCTCGCTAAATTGCTTTTGGTCCCCATAACCAAACAAATTCACTATTGAATGAGGATTCCCTCGGAGGTGATATTCCTGTATCGCCCTAAGACCAAAATCCACCGTCAACAGTTTGGTTCCGGGAACTATGGGACAGATGTTGATGGTGTTTTCAGGTACTATGACATTTAAAACAGCACGACGAGGATAGAAGGGTAAATCCCTGCTTGGGTGAGATCATTAAATCCAACCCGACCACTTTGCAAAAAAGAACAATCACCTTACGGTTTTAAACCGACCACAACAAATATAGACCGAGCACTTTATGACCGGCAACCGATCACTTGGGTTCAGATAACCAGGCACTATCAAGTCGGCAGAAGCATTCTCAGCATAAAAGACTATCATGACCGACCTCATGAAGACCGACCAGACAGGCAAGATATGCTCAAGATGATGACACCCTATTCTTGCAGATAAGATAAACAAATTATCCTACTCTCACAAGGAAATGAAGTCAGAATCCAAGAAGGAATAAGAAAAGTGAAAGCAACGTTGGATTAGAAATCCTTACAATAGGAGAAGACTAAAGTTCAACTAGGATTTCTTATGCAAATAGGAGTCTGATTTCTGTACTATTATAAATAGGAGGGCAGAGTATGTGTAAGAGGCATAAAAAATTAGGGATCAGAATCATCAAGCTCTGACTTGTAAGCACAAAAGACCTGAGAAGCGTATTGGAGTAATAAAAAGTATCATCTTGTTTTTGTCCGTGGACGTAGGTCGGATCCAAATCCACCGAACCACGTTAAATCTCTTTTTCGATTGGTGTGTTTATCTGTCTCTCGCTAAATTTGCTTTTGGTCCCCCATAACCAAACAAATTCACTATTGAAGGA
Organism: Zanthoxylum bungeanum; assembly: GCA_019454045.1. Lineage (NCBI taxonomy): Eukaryota > Viridiplantae > Streptophyta > Magnoliopsida > Sapindales > Rutaceae > Zanthoxylum > Zanthoxylum bungeanum. The sequence goes on from SKCR01004401.1 coordinate 55,019, forward strand.
GGATTCCCTCGGAGGTGATATTCCTGTATCGCCCTGAGACCAAAATCCACCGTCAACAGATTATATTATGGTAGCATGTGAAAATAAATTGGGTAATTAATGTAATTGACCCAATTAGGGTATTGGATACTCATATTGCCATTCTAAAGTTATATTAGCCACTCATAAGTGACCTATAATTATTTTGGAGTAACTTTATGGTGGGACTCATTGAATTGATCAAATTGGATTTGGTTATGGATATGAATTGAATTAATTTGAGAATTGATTTGATTAATTATTATTTAATTTAATTTGGCTTAATTTGTGAAATTGAGTTGTTGTGGATGTAATTGGATGTATAATAATGCGTAGGAAAATTTCCAGATTTTTTGGAAGTGTTTTGGGAATTTTTCGTAAAATCGCATTAAGGGAAAATTATAATTTGGTGAAATTATGATACTTATGAATGTCATGAGAGATTTGGGCAAAATACGGATTTATAATCGGTATATGATACCAATTATTCATTCGGTAATTTAAAAAGTTTTAAAATTATGATTTCGCCCGAACCGCGCTTCCGCCGCGCGCTTCGCTCGAAACCCCAACAAAAATGGTATCAGAGCAGGTCTGATGCTTCATCCATTACATTAATCATGCTTAATATATGATATATAATCCAATTTTTATGTTTGCACATCCACGTAATCTATATGTTTCTTGACTTTTCGGTTCTACGCTAACGGGAAACGTAACAGAAATTTAATGGTTAAATTAAGTTATGTTTTCTAAAGGTAGAATTGAATTGTTTAGAAAATGATCTAGATTAAAATTGTGCATATGATGTAGAACAATGCTTCCTTGAGGAAAATCCCCGCTTAAATAAGGCTGTAAAATAACGTGTATTGGATGCATATTTCTTGGTCCATCTTGTCATTACGGTTTATGGGTAACTTTCTATGGCTGCATCCGAGATCATGCCAAAGCAATGAGGGTGTAGTTGATAGAATTTTATCCATGCCGGTTGTATATTGATACTAGACAAATTCAAGTGAAAGTGGAAATCCTGAACGTGCCAAAGCTGTCAGGACTACATCGGTAGCTTGAGTTTGTCATTGGCAAGTGAAGCCTTGATACGCCTCCTTGTGAACGTGTCAAAGTTGTCATAACGAGAAACGGCCAGGACCAAAATTAGGAGTCACTGGTGAGTGATTGACAATGAGTTGTCTACCTAATGAACATATGTAGGCGTGATCGTGCCAAAGCTGTGAGTGGAAATATATTCATGGGATCCTACTCTCACTATGGAATTCGATTGAATTATTGAATTCCAGTTCTCCGTTGGGGATTACGGTATTATGTAAAGTAGTGTGAGACACTGCTAGGTTAAAAATCCATAACTTTGGCAATGCGTAATTTTATGAAAATTGCCGCTTGTATGTTTTCCTTTATTCTATATTGTTAATAGAATTATACTTCTAATCCATTGCATGCATATATTTGAATATGTTTTCTGAATTTACTTATGGTTGCGTGTTTCTAGAATAGGTTCTAGAATTACTGTAGACTTAGATATTGTTGGATTAGTTAAAACCATCGGGAACATTTGTTCCGATTTTCTTGAAAATCAAGATGGTTAGTGACTTAGTTGCTAAGTCACGATAAGTAATCTAAATAAATATCTCTTTTAGGATATAATTGTCTAGAGAGAATAGTTTCTTGTGCAGTAAAAATTAATGTGAATTAGTTCATATCTCGAGATTCTTCACTGACATTAAGAAAACCCCATTAGGTCTTTTTTGTTTATCTTATAATGATGTTTCTTGGATTTAGTGACTTTTAGAAGTCACTTGTTGACACAGTTTGCTAATCAATTATTTGCAATTGTTGTGAATAATTGAAGGCAAATTATAAAGCTAAAGAAATGAGATGTGTATAGTTTTGTATAGAGAATATTGATTCTCAATATACGACAACTGTAGGTATTGGATACCAGATCTCTCATCTAGTTATTTAAAATAATGTTTAATGATTGTTTTGATATTTGATATCAGAACTTGAGATTATTGGATAGTTACTTGTTCCTTATAAACAATTGCTATATATTTTAATATGACTAGTAGTGTCATTGATAAGAAGATAAACATTAAGAAATATATTCGGTTAACTAAATAACTTATAACAATGCCTTATGAGATTTTATCACATAAGCATTAAATGCTTATTCTGTATGGTAAAGGATGGTCCGATACAAGATCACACCACATATCCTTATCCATTTAATGAATATTTTATTCAGAAATGGGATTAAATCTCATTTAACCAATAAAACTGTAAATCTGTGATCTTCGTAACTTAGTTAATGAATTGCCATGACTTAGTTGCGTGTTTCTAAGAATATATATATTGATCGTCTCGAATGGTTCGAGAACTTTCAATATGTTTCTGATGAAATGCGGATAGAATATTTCTAATGGTTCAAAGATATTATATTTAAAGTGTTGAAAATTATATTTTCAAAATTCATCCTGAGTCTTTGAATTGTTCAACGATGTTTGATATGATCGAACATATGAATTTATGGAAATTAGTTCTAAGATTATTTAATGAATGCGATTCTTGCTCAATATTAATCTTCTACGATTCCATCATGATGTAATTGGTTAGTGGGAGAAATCGAATCTTATATGATTTGATTCGTTTGATATTGAGTGTTACCGAATTAGTTTTCGATACTCTTGGGGATACACTCCAGTAACACTAATTCATCTTTTAATTTATGTTCCATTAGTTTCTACAAATACGTATATGATATATATAGGTAGAAAATTTGAATCTTGAAAAGTTTTGAGATTTGAATCTTTCTTTTGTATAATGGTTACATAATTGAAAGTACTTGCGCCTCGGAGGTACAAGTAAAAGTTTATCATTTATTATATTTAATAGAATATTGTATTATATTTGATAGAATATCTTTTCTATGATTCTCAGTAATAAAATTATTTTATTACTTGGTAAATAACATTAGATGTTAATGATTGTAGAAAATACTTGACTTATTAAGTCAAATGTGAGAGAGATAAATTGTAATGGAACTACATAATTAATTAGATGAAATGACCCTACGTAATATTCTGTATAAGTTCAATAGGATATCAGAATCATTTACGAAGTATTTGATACTTAATAGTTCTGTTGTTTTCTTATCGAAGAAAAATTATCATATAATTTATAGTGGGAGCGATATTTGATATCGATTTCGGTAGTTAGCATTGAACCATAGATCTAAAATTATTCGTAGCTTACTACGATCAAGTTTTGAACTTAATTAAGCTTTCGTTATGAATCGTTCATAAAATGTGCAAATTGTTTGCGCAGCAAAAGCAAAGTGAGCTAATTAAAGGTTTGACCTTTATAGTGTGATTGTGAGAAGAGTTAAACTCAGCAATCTATTGTAGATTCTGAGGAAACTTATATGTCTACATATAATGAGTATTTTAGAAAACATTGATGTATGATAACATGATATGATAACATGATTATATATATATATATATATATAATATATTATATATATATATATATATGAGTAAGTGATTGCTAATAGTATGAGAATAGAAATAATGTTTTACATTACCGATTTGATGATATTTCAATGAATAAGAGAAAGATAACTATATTAAGTGTCCAAACCAAACTGGCAAAGAATGAATAGGAATTTGAAAGATATCCGCGTAGCGCAGCAAAAGCGTGAAGAGTTTTTGATGAGGCTGTTAATGATATTGAGACTTGACATGTATATTATGGATATATGAAAATATAACTACCAGACATTTAATGAATGATGAATTGTTGATATGTTAAATAGAATGGTAAGAAAGTAACTTAGATAAGTTACCTGAGCTTAAGGTAGTAAAGTAAAAAGAAAGATAAAAAGTTAAGAAAATGAAAAGGTGTTAGGCTTGTGTGTGAGCAATGTAGTATAATGTACTATGATTATTATACATATGAGACCTTAAGTGTGTGGTGAATTAAAATGGTTATGTTACGAATTAAAAATTAAAATATCTAAGAGCTTGTGTATAGGGTTTTAATGACCAATATATTATTAATGAAAAGATGATATATGTCGTACATATGATGGTATGGATTATATAAGAATGATTTATGATTGTAAGATTTGGATATTGTGAAAAGTTCATGATCGAAATACTTATGATTGCAATGATTGCAAATGAATAAGCTAGAAGCATGTTACGAGAAAACAGAAAGAGATGAGTGTATGGATGCTCACATAAAAGGAATATAAGAAATGGAATATTTACCAATTGGCTACGAAATAGATAGTATGAACAGTTGGTAATATAGAGAATGTGTGAATCACTTAGAAATCCCAGGAATAATATGTAAACTGGAATTTAAACCTTGCATGTGTATGTTGCTCAAGGTAGGACCATAGTTACTTACTGAGTCTTATGACTCACTATACTACAGTGTTTAAGTTTTTCAGGTTGGCGACCTAAACGGTCGACCGTGGATTTCAGAGTCGCAGAGCAGTCGGATAGTAGCGTTGCAGTTAGCCAGTCACCAAGTCTTGGGGAAGTCGAGTCTTGTGTATTTGAGCATTGTTGTGACGTGCTGAGCACAAATGCTTATGTTGTAAAGTTTTTATATATACGTACTTTCGGGCACGGAGCCCTGGCTGTTTTATGTCTTTATGTCTGCATCGCATTCTTGTTGGGCCCTTAGATTGCATTGATGTTGTGAATCCGGCCTGAGGCCGATATTTTTATGTTCATGTTGTATATGGATGCTGGCTATAGGCCAGGTTGCTTGATGTTACGAATACATCATGCCGAAATTTCATTAGATTCAGAGGCTTATGGAGATGGGTTTAACCTGTCTCATGCCGGTAACATTACTGCTAATGCGGGATGTTACAGAGTCGGTACTCCCTTCCTCAGGTCCTCTTCTGCTGTGATCAGCATCCTATATAGTTCAATGAAGGAACAGATAATCCCATTCATGATGAAATACTTTATGAATTGGCGATAAGAAGCTGGGAGCGAACAAATAATGACACTCCTACCAAGAATGTCATTCAGATAGAGATTATGTTGCCTCAGTTGTTCGATCAAATCGATCAAGTGAAGAACATGCGAGCCCACAACTTTCCCCTCATCCAGTCGCGCATGGATTAGTTTCATCGTAACTTTATGAACAACAATTTGTTCTTGGTTCATATACGATTCTCTTAATCACATCATCATACTATACGCATCTGACATGCCATAGTATTGCCTCTTGAGTTCCAATATTGATGAGCGTAAAATATATCAATATTTACCGTCCTTTTGACCTAATATTTTATTTAGTTTCTCAAGTTTGATGAAAGTTTTGATATGTTTTGTGTGTTTTACAGATAAATAAAGATGTCTAATCTTGACCAGGAACTTTATTTAAGGATATACAACTTATAGTGACGCTTCCCAATGTCAATTATAAACTACGTTGTAACTGCGCACTACGTTATAAATCCTAGGGTCTTTGTCTAATATACACGTATCACTAAATCAGATTTAGTTTCAATATAATCATAATTAGATATCTAATCGCAATTAGATCGAATATGTGTATAAAAGACAAGAGGTGCTACCAGTAAATAAATAATATTATGGAAAAAGAAATTATTTATATTTATGAATCGGACATAAATACGATCCGGATTGGCACTCTGAGCACCAACCCTAACAATTTCTGGCACTTACTCTAGTGCCAATCAACGGTATCATATACACATCTTAATGTGTATCACATACTCATGGCTCTCAAAAGCTCACCTAACACTCAAGAGAAAGGCAACAATAAGTAGGCCCGCAATAACAAATTGAGTTTGTCCTACAAACCTAATCGTTTCCCTTAACCAGCATCATTCATATTTTGTAGAACCCAAGTTCTACATCAATATGACTCAGATGTGATATCAATATTGTGATATAGCTATAAAGTTGTCTATGTATTTAGAGATCAATCCAAAATATTTTGCAGACAACCGCAAGCACAACACTGATATCAAAACTTCTAATTTATAAGGTCACTATGCAACTTCATAAGTCAATACTTTATAAGTTACAACTAATTCTACTAATTCGGTAGAATCATCTGTGACACTCCCACTGCATCTTTTCTGACTTTATATGACGTAGACCATCCAACATCATAATTAGACTCAATACTAATCTTACCCTAATGGTTGCAGATTATATTTTCCATGAATAAGATGTTGGATAATATGACCCATAGCGTCACTATTTGTACAGATCATGGTGTTGTTGTACAAATTAACTATGTGACAAAGGAGATTGCACTCTTATCATTTGTGATTAGATCACCTTAGATGTATAAATGATTAGAGGTCCCTATGATTTATTCCTGGACGGAGAATGATATGAGACAGTATCAGTCCACGAAGGATTAATCATTAAATATCCCTAGCCGGAGTATTATCGAGACAGGACATCGATAATGCGGAATAGGCTAGTATTGCACTTGTGCGCGTTGTGAGGGCACAACGGCATAGTTCTCATATATTTAAGTATTGGATACTTATGCAAGTGCGATAGGAGGTTGTGTTTCACCGATGGTACGGGAAACAGCTTCGCTCTGGATAGACCCCTCGGAATCCCATTGGTATTATGACTATGTGTCTATGGGAGTCCGACATCAGGGTAGGTGTATTTGGTCTTAACCTGAGACTTGCACCGCTAATGCTTACGACAATCAATATACTTTAGTTGAGGTCGTCTAGGACTCTAACCGTTCTGTGTACGCCAACTGCTGGGTATATTGAGAATCGTAGAGTATTGGGTGTGATGTCAAGACGGAAGTATCACTTCAGTCATAGTGGAGATGATGTCACGCAGGATACGGTATTAGTGCTCTTAAGTGTTGCGCAACCATCGGGATATTATGACTAGGTCATGCATATCCGATTATAGAGACTAGTTACCAGACATCCGACATGTGCTTCGGACGGGGCAGACACTGATCCAGCCCCAGCCCTAGCACGTGACTATCCGATATTGGGCCGATATACACAATACTTTGTATACTACACTTGATACAGATCTTAAATATTTTTAGAAGAATATGTCCGGAGAATTGGAAGACTTGGTGCTTTGCTAGAAGCCAACCTTGTCTAGTAAATCGGTAAAACGTAGTACTTGGTACTCACGTGTTCGGATAGTCCGATGACTGATTTGACTACCAACATATCCGGGGATCTCATGGGTTGCTTCCCAAAGATTCACTGATGACGTATGACTCGCACTTATATTAATCTGGGATTAATAAGATGAGAGAGAAAATTAATCTGGGATCAATTACAGAGATATTTTATCTGGGATAAAATATCAATTTAAAGAGAGAGAATGATTAATTTGGAATTAATCGATTAATTAATATATTTGATATATTAAACGAAATTGGATTTTGACACGGAATTAAAATTAGATTTTAATTCGGGCGAGCGGATTAATTAGAATTAATTCGTTAGCGACGTGAATAGTGATTTCGCTAGGCGTAATCATTTAATTACGACGCGACGGAAATTCGTTAATTTAGAATTAGTGAATCCGAGCCCGAGATTATTTGCGAGCGCATTCGCATTTCGAATTCGAGCGCGGCTCGTCAAATCAAGCGTCAATCGCTAGTCGCATCTAGCGTCACATCAAGCGTCAAATCATGTCACTTTGAGTGATGTGACAATTGATTAGATTGATTGATTGAGTTGACTTGATGTGACTTGAGTGATGTGTGTGGTTGGCAATTAAAGCAAATGTGTTGAAATGAAATGAATTTCATTCCAAGTGTATTAGATACACTTTTGGTATTTCACCAAAACGCATCTCACATTTCCCTCCTCTTCTCCTCTTCTTTTCCTTCTCTCATCCTCACGCCATTTCTGTTTTCTTGAGAGGCAGTGAACTGCCGACTTTTAAGAAGCAAAATGGAGGGAAGCAAGTGTGTTTTGTGGCAAAACAAGAGTGCTAGCACACTCCGAGATCAATGCGAAGGTGATAGGGAAGTATACCCATGAGCCGGGAATCACTACGACGAAGCTTGGAGCTTGTTTTGATTATGAAAACCGAAACCATTGAGGACAGAAACTGCTACTGCAGTGCAGTCCACCAGTGAGCAGATTTCGAATTTTATTGCCTCCTTCGTCGCTCAACCGCTCGATGTAAGTATTCCGCACTTCCGTCGTTGTATTCACTTATGATTCATGCTTGAGTTTTGATCTTGGGACCTCTAGAAACTCTAACATAAGAAACTGGTTCTTAATATCTCAAGGATAATAAAGAACATGTTTCAAGACACATCCTATGGTCTGTAGCATATCAAAATAACTCGTAACAATTACAATTAAATTGATATCTTTAATCGTACGTAATACATTATTCATTATGCCATCATCATATAATGCATAAGATTGATTAGACATTCTAATCAATTTCTCTTTCGACAAAGGAATCATCCTTTACGAAAGATAAATACTATATACAAGAGACACACTAACTGTCATACATATAGTCTTGTTGTGTCCTTTATTAGATCATATCTAATGCACGACTAATGTGAGTTTCTCACAAGTCTCTTAGTTTTATATCATATATAAAACTTTATATCAAATATATCAGAGACTACTCCCACTGCTATCACGAAGAAAAGAAGATGTAGGTAAACCTTTTACCTCACAAACATTCCAGTATTACATTAATAATGATAATGTCATTAGGATATATAACACTAAAAAGAAATTTGTACGCTCCCACTGACCCTACTATCATGTATGTATTTTCTATGCTCTGATAAAATCAGACAATCTTCTGTATCAAAATTAGAGAACACGGATTTTCGAAAAGCTTACCTGAGTCTACAATAGGCTTTATAAGCTAGTATATCAAACTGTGATCTTAGCAGAATACAAACTCTAGGGTCATTCTAGAATGAACTCTTCAAACAAAGAAACCACAACGGATCTCTCATTCGAAAAAACCATTCAGGATTCATATAAACGTCTATTATATACTTACATGAATGTGATCACGCTATCATGCATTAACATCAACTATGTGCATCTTAGATGAATTACCAGAATACATGATTTATATGCATGATTTGTAAACCATACTCAGCTCTATCATGTTATGCTTTTAGAAAATACTTTTTCTGAGAAACTGCTTTCTAAAAATTCTTTCTGAAACTCAGCTTGAAAACCTCTTAATAAAACTTATCTTTCTAAAATCATGCTTTGAATCTCTGATTTCTGGAAACTATTTCTAAAATCTTGTTTCTGAAAGCTGTTTACTGGGAATCTGAAAACTGAAAACTTTTTCTGAAAATCTTCTTTTTTTTTGTACTTCTTTCTAAAACCGTCTTTCTAAGTTCTTTTCTGGATCTCTTTTCTGAAAACTGAAAACTGAAATCTGAAATCTTTTTTTTTTTGAAAACCAAATCTCCGCCCGTAGGCGCATCTCCGCCCGAAGGCACATCTCCGCCCATAGGGGCATCTCCGCCCGTAGGCGCATCTCCGCCCAATAATGTACCATCTGAACGCTGAGGATCTAGGAGCGTCCCCCTAGTCCTCCACATGTGCCCATGTGTATAAATCCGTCAATTCCAACAATGTACAACTGGGATGGGTCAAATCCCAAATCCCGAATCCAGATGATATCCGTCAATTCCATCAGTGTCTCGAGTTACGTACTGGGGTGAGGTTTTACCTCATGCCCCGAAAATATAAAACTCATGCTTAAATCTCAAAACTGAAGGGAACATTTTCTGAAATACATTTCTCTTCAAAATCAACTGAAAGTTTTCTTTAAAACACTCTGAATTTTTCAAAACCTTTCTTAATTTCAACTTTACTCTGGAAATCATTTCTAAGAGTTTCTGAAAATTCTGAAAATCTTATCAGCTTATGAAAATATTTTGTTTATGCTAATGCACCCAAATATATATACATTCACACAATTATGCTCATATACACACATATATTTTCCATGCATGATCTTGTACCCTCTCACTTATGATTTTATCCATGTCTATGCTCGTGTATGCATGCTCATGCATATTCATGCCCATGTACTACATTCTCAATTTACGTTTGCTAATTCATTTTCAAACATACATATTTCTCATAATCATAAACTTTCACATCTTATTCATTCACGCATACAAATTCATGCTCAAACATACACATTCACTTACTTTCTTTACATATTTACAAATGCACATTTATAAATATGTCACATACTTTCTTATTCATAACCGGTATTCAACAACATCAAGTCATTTCAATCTACATTCATAACTCATACAATATAATATGTATTCATATATTAACATACATACTAGTTAAGCCAATTTCCTCAAAATATCAAATATACATGATCACGCCAAAATCACATATTTGCTACACACATATTCTTATTCAATCGTACTTGCAAAAATTTCCATTTATCACTAATCCCATTCCCTAGGGTGTTGTGTCTACAACCCCTCATTCCCAGTTAAAGTTACTATTCACAGTAAATATTATATATATATATATCCAAATTATCAACTCTTCATCCACATCATTAATCAATCTGCCACTAACATGTATAAACATACATATAGTCTCATGTATAACAGGTATACACTTCAATACAAAGAATTCCCAAATTCTAGGCTTTCTAACCAAATTACACATTTGCATAGCTTTTCCACTAGTTTTCAATTTCTTGTTTTATGTCATTACTAAAGCATCCTAGCATGCTTCTATTCTATTATTAAGTTCAATTCCAGGTTTTACCTAAACCCTAGAAATCAATTCAAACAAACTCAAGATGATCACTACATATAATATTTACCTGGTTTCGTGGACACTCCTATCCAGCTCATATCGAAATTCTGAGGCCATATTCGGACTCCCAACGGCCATACGAACGCGCTGGTGTTGACGGAATTCCGATCGGAGCTACTATTCTCATGGGTGCTACAGTACACGCATGACTTCTCTCCTCTTTTCACGTGTAACCGGCCGCTGATCGGTGAAATAGACTCTGCATACTCGTAGTACTCTCTGAGGGCTTCGATTTGGTAAGTGGCTCGGGCCGTGAAACGAACCGACGAGCCTGGATCGGACAACCCATTGCCGCGGATTTCTCTCTCTTCCTACGCCATTTCCAGCCACCCTTAGCGTCGGCACCGGCCACCGGCAGGTGCGCCGTGGCCGGACGCATCGTCAGCTGGTGGTCCGCCGGCGAGATGCCTGCCGGAGGCCACCAGCGCGACACCTTCTCTCTTTCTATCTCCCCTGCGTTTCCTTCTCTATTTTTGCATTTATTTCCCACCTTTCTCTCTTTTATTTTCTGTATTTTGCCATATAATAATAATACAAATAATAATACAAATATCTTGTCTCAAATTTACCAAAATGCCCCTCACCTATAAGGTAATTTTGGAAATCATCACTTTTGAAGCCCTTCTGGCGCGATTCTAAAAATATGTTCAACACGAAAGTTGTTCGTCTCGGAAAAACGAGTTTGATGGTTCAAGAATAAACTCGATCGGAGTTCGTTTTCTAATTCTATGACCAAAACTGTAAACTTACGCGTTTTACAAAAATCGCGTAACTGACTTTTAATCCCACACGTTTTCCAACGCGACGAATATTCATAATATATTATTTCAACCCATATATCATCGCTTGAACTCTTATTTCTTACAATCATCCTGCTCCGAGACTTTAACGTCAATCCGGGAATCTTCTAGAACAGTCCCGAAAATCTGGGATGTTACAGACTCGCCCTCTGAAACCTACTTCACTCTCTGAATATTTGACTTGAGATACCATTGTGGATATATGAGTTATCCTCCACATTTACATGGCAGTCACGGCACCGATCAATTTAGATCAGACCTATGCTTGTTCGTTGGGTGTGGACTGATGCTCAGGATATCGTGTGTGTATTAAGAAAGGATCTGTCAGCTCTGTGTATAGAGCATAGGTATTCAATATGGAATTAGCAATCTGTTAAATCCATGGGCCTGTGGTACACTGTAGAAATCAGTTCTAAGTGTTATTAACAGATTGCTAATAGAATCGTCGACGTGATTATATCTATAGAGATTTGATGTTTGTATCTATATCTCTGGAATAATCCGGATACCTGTGACGGATGGATTATATGTATGCAGTGACCTTGACCTATATTATTTAGAGAGTTTATATGTGTTCGTCATAATTTACAGGTGGGTTAATTATGGACACAAAATTTGATTTCGTGATGGATATGTCTGAATCTAGAGAGTCTCACTAATGAGATATACTCGTAGGGCACTAGGGCAACTGTTATGAATAGTAGTGATTATTTATAACTCGTTTAACAGTTAACCAAAAAATACATGCAATCGGGGCCTAACAGTCATTTCTGAATTAATGTGTATATGTATTTAATATTTGATATTATTAAATACACATTAATTAAATATCAATTTGTGATATTTAACATATATCATTAATATATGTATTTGAGATATTTAATGTAAATATTATACATATATTTAAGATATTTATATTTATTATTTAATTATTTAATTATTAAATAAATTAATAAAGTAAATATCTTTTTTTTAATGATTAAGGTTGGAAATGGCATGATACCATTGGAACACATTTTGTTTACTTTATTAAAGATAAAGTGTTAATTTTAATTTTGCAAAATGTGTGCCAATGAAATTTGAACAAAAATAAAATAATAGTTATTTATTTTTGTTATCAAAAAAATCGGCTATTTGGAAAATTGAATAACAAAATTGTTTTATTTTCATTTTTTCAAACCAACACAAGTTACACAAAAATTACAAAGTGAGTTGAGAGAGTTTTGAAGGAAAACCAAAGAGAAAACTTAAGCTTTTTTGAAATTTTGTAAGTATTTCTTAATTTCCTTCAGATAGAAATTGTTTCTATTATTCTTATTTTCAATTGTGTTGCTAAGATTGATGTCTCTACTCTTTAGTTTGTAATTAAATTTGTTGGAAACTTGTTTGAAGGTCTTTAGCATGTATAATTAATTAATGAGCTTATTAGTTGTAATTAAGCTTATTAGATTAATTGGTGATTATAGTTGTCATTCTAGAGTTTTAATTACACTCATTTATAACCTAGAATTTTTCTTGAGTTATTTCAAGTGGTGAGACTTGTTTGGTGAATTATTGAATTGATTAAAGCATTGAATTAATTCAATTTAATGTAAATTGTACAATTGGAGTAATTTGTGAAATTAGGGTTCTTAACCTAATCCAATTTTGGGGTTTTTCATATATGTAATGTAATTTGATGTATATTAAATTTGGGATGGATTTGATTTGATCTTGACATGTTTTGAACATTTGGGGCCAAATTGCAATTAAGGAAAAAAACTGGGGTGCTCTCGGCTTTTGATGAAAAATTGGGGGTTTGTGTTGCAATTTGTAATTTCATGTATTAGACATGTATAAATTATTTTGGGATTGATTTGGAATCAATTAAATATGTATTTCACTATTTAAGGACCAAAATGATGAAATTGTAAAACTTTGGGGTAATTCGGTAATTAATAGAAATTTGATTTCTTGGGTTAAAATTTCAGATTTTAAGTATTGGTTAATTAAATAAATAAGTTTATTTGATTGTTCCAAGAAAAATTTTTGAAATCGTAAAAATTTGTTTTCGCGTTCCGCTGCGCTAACCCTGTAATTCTGTATATAACCCCAACACCTTGATCTATGGTTTAATGTTAATTTTCGGAATCGATATCAAATATCGTTCCCACAATAAGTTATAGGATGATTTTCTTTGATAGAAAACAACAGAACCATTAAGTATCAAATACTTTGCGAATGATTTTGACATCATATAGCACTTATATGGAAGTAATTAAAGGGTATTTTCATCATATTAATTATGTAGTTCCATTTATAGTTTATCACTCTAACATTTGACTTCAGTAAGTCAAAGTCTTTTCTACAATGGTCAACATCCGATGTTACACACTAAGTAATAAAATAATTTTATTACTCGGGATCGTAGAAAAGATATTCTATCAAATAAAATACAATATTCTATTAAATAGAATAAATGATAAACTTATAATCGTACTTCCAAGCCGCAAGTACTATCGATTATATAACCATTATACAAAAGAAAGATTCGAATTTTCTACTTATACATATCATATATGTAACTGTAGAAACTAATGGAACCTAAATTAAAAGGATGAATTGGTGTTAGTGGAGCATATCCCCAAGAGTATTGAAACTAATTCGGTAACACTTAATATCAAACGAATCAAATCATATATAAGATTTGATTATTCCCACTTACCAATTCCATCAATATGGAATAGTGGAAGAATTATATTGAGTAAGAATCATATTCATTGAATAACCTTAAAACTAATTGCCTTAAATTCATATGTTTGATCATATCGAACATCTTTGAACAATTCAAAGACTCACGGTGAATTTTAAAGATATTATTTTCAAAACTTCAGATCGAATATTTTTGAACCAGTCAAAATATTCTATCCGCATTTCATCATAAACACGTAACTAAGTCACGACGATTCAGTGACTAAGTTACGAAGTAAATAAAACTACCTTAAGCAATTTACAATTCATTAAAGTACATACATCCAATGTATCAGTTTAATAAATTTTCTGGTCCAATGACAATCATTGGTTAAATTAGATTTAATCACCTTCCCGAAACAATATTCTTTAAATGGATAAGGATATATGGTGTGATCTGGTATCAGGCCATCTTTTACCATATGGAATAAGAATCTAATGCTTAAGTGATGAAATCTCATAAAAAATGTTCTAAGTTATTTACTTAACCGAATATTTTTCTTGATGTTTATCCATTGGTCAATGACACTACTAGTCGGTTTAAAATATGTAACAACTTTCTACAGAGAACAAGTAACTATCCAATAGTCGCAAGTTCTGATATCAAATATCGAAACAATCATTTAACAATATTTCAAATAACTAGACGAGAGATCTGATATCCAATATCTACAGTTGTCGTATTATGAAAATCGATATTTTCTATACACAACTATGCGCATTTTCTTTCTTTAGCTTTATTATTTACCTTCAACTATTTACAACATTTGCAAATAATTGAAAAGAAAATAATGTCTGACATGTGACCTCTGAATGTCACTAAAGCCAAGAAACGTAATTATCAGATAAACAAATACCTTATGGGGTTTTCTTAATGCCAGTGAAGAATCTCGACACATGAACCAACTAATGTCAATCTTTACTGCATAAGAAACTATTTTGCCTAGAATGGTTATATCATAGTCTATTCTAATCTAGAATCTATTCTAGAAAGCTGCAACCATAATTGAAGTCAGAAAACATATATAAAATATGTATGCAATGGATAAAAGTTTAATTCTATCTAAAAATAGAATAATGAAAATACATAAGCGATAATGTTCATAATATTACACACTGCATCGGTTATGGATTTTTAACGTAGCCGTGCCTCCCACTACTTTATGTAATACCATAATCCCTAACGGAAAAAGAGAATTCAATAATTAAATCAAATTCCATAATGGGAAGTAGACCCCATAAATATACTTCGACTCACAGCTTTGGCACGTTCTCGTCTAGGTATATTCACGGGTAGACAACTCATTGTCAATCACACTCGCTGTGACTCCTGATTTTGTCCTGACAGTTTCTCGTTGTGACAGATTTGGCACGTTCACAGGAGGCGTATCAAGGCTTCACTTGTCAATGACAAACTTAAGCTACCGATGTAGTCCTGACAGCTTTGGCACGTTCAGGATTTCCACTTTCACTTGAATTTGTCTCTTATCATATAAGTTCTACCGGCGCAAATGAACTACCTTCAACCATAACTGCACAGCTTTGGCACGTTACAGCCATAGCATCATGAAACATTTACATCCGTATTGAAAAGACGGACGAATAAACAAGTATTCCTAATACCAGTCACTTTATAAATCCTTATTTAACGGGGATTTTCCTAAAAGATGTATTTCACTTTATTTAATCAAATTAAATAAATGAATGCATGTAAAAAGTAAAGATTAGATTAAATATCAAAATTAAAGGGCTAATCATATCAGGGGTACAGAATCAGACTCGTTCTGATACCATTTTGTTGGGGTCATATCAAAGAGGTGTAACGGAAGGAGCGTGATTCGGGCGAAATCGAAGTTTAAAATTTTTAATCTTACGAATAAATTATTCAATATCCAATATTAATAATTCATACATATTTCACCTAAACAGATTTATTTGATATCATATAACGACATAAATAATACAGAAACATCGCGAAACTTTTGCGAAAATGTTTTTCCGGAAAATAGCATAAAACGTGTTTCCGGCCGAATCGACCGACCAATGAACATGGGGACTGCCCAGGTCAGCCCCAAAAACATTCGGACAGTTCATGGGCTGCCCGAACAGTGTCAAGTTCACTGTTTGGGCAGCCTTTACCCGGTAACGCCATTTTTCACCGTTTTCGCGTATTTTCACTCCAAAATAATTTCCGATAAATATTTTCTTGGACAATTAAAATAAACCAATTTATTCTAAATGCTCAATAAATAAAAACTGAATTTTTATCTGAAAAATCAAATTTATCATTAATTGTCGTGAGACCTCTAAACTTTGCATTTTGATCATTTTGGTCCTTAAATTGTCAAATACATATTTAAATGATTCCAAATAAATCCCAAAATGATTTATACATGTCTAATACATGAAAATACAATTTACAAGAAAAATCTCAAATTTTTCTGAAATTTCCGAACAGCCCCAAGACTTTCCAAGATTTTCAATTTGGTCATTTTTGGTTCAAAACACATCAAGATCAAATCCAATCAATCCAAAATTTAATATACATCATATATACATCAAATTAAATCAAATATATGAAAATCCCCAAATTTGGAAAGGGTTTTGAACCCTAATTTTACAATTTCTTCAAATTGACAAAATACACCAAATTAAACAAATTTAATACTTTAATTAATCCAATACCACACCAATTAAGTCTCAGCATCATGAAACAACTCAAGAATAATTTTAGGTTATTTATGAATGGCTAAGAAACTCTAGAATGGCAACTTCAATTACTAATTAATCTAATAAGCTTAATTACTCCTAATAAGCTTATAAATTAATCATACATGCTAAACACCTTCAAACAAGCTTCCAACACATTTAAATTACATACTTAAGGAATAAAGAAAATTCTAAGCATCACAAATTGAAGCCTACACTCATGAAAATAATTTCCTAGTTGAAGAAAGTTGGAAATTACTTACAAAGTCCAAGAGTTTGTTGATGAATTTCATTTGTTCTTCTTACTTTTCTCTCAACCTTACTTTGTAAAATATTTGTGAAACTTGTCTTACGACATGTACTAGTCTCAACGGATTTTATTAACTGACCCGTGTCAGTAAATCTTGACCTGGAACTTAATTTGATAATATATTTCTAGTAGTGACGCTTCCCAATGTCAATTACAAGCTACGTTGTAATTGCGCACTACATTATATATTATCGGGTCTTTGTCTAATATGTATATATCACTAAACACGATTTAGTTTCAATCTAATGAATTAGATCGAATATATATAATAAAAGACAAGAGGTGCTACCATAAATAAGTAATATTATGGAAAATAATGTATTGCTCGTATTCATGAATCAGACATAAATACGATCTGGATTGGCGCTCCGAGCACCAACCCCAACACCATGAGTCTGGGGAGACTCGTATAGACGTGTCGATGTTTATATTGGATAAACACTGAATGACTCACTGAAGATTTCCCAATAGATGGTACATCAACGTCAACTGGAATCTTTTCGGGTCAAGTGAGCATAGTGGTCCTTCGACTTGAGATACCACTGTGGATGTATGAGGTATCCTTCACACTTTGATGGCAGTCACGTCATCGATCTATTTAGATTAGACCTCCACCTATTCGTTGGGTATGGACTGATCCTCAAGATATCATGTGCGTATCAAGATAGGATCCGTCAGTTCTGTGTACAAAGCATAGGTATTCAATATGGAATTAACAATCTGTTAAATTCATGGGCCCGTGGTACACTATAGAAGTAATTTTTAAGTGTTATTAAGAGATTGCTAATAGAATCATTGATGTGATTATACCTATAGAGATTTGACGTTAATATCTATATCTCTAGAATAATCTGAATACCTATGACGGAGGGATTATACGAATGCGATGACCTCAACCTGTATGATTCAGTGAGTTTATATGTGGTCATCATAATATACAGGTGGGTAGATTGTGGACATGAAATTAGATTTCATGACGGATATGCCTGAATCTAGAGAGTCTCACTAATGAAATATACTCGTAGAGCACTAGGACAACTATTATAAATAATATTGATTATTTATAAATCGTTTAACGGTTAAACGAAAAGATACATGCTTAAAGGTTTTTCCGACAGTTTCTTAGTTAATGTGTATTGAATTTAATACATGATTTTATTAAATACACATTAATTCATTGTCAAATAAAGTATTTGACACATGTCACAAATATATGTATTATGGAATATTTAAAATAAATATAATACATATATTTAGATATTTGTTTTAGATAATTATCTAATTATTTAAATTATTAAATAATTAGAATAATTATTAAATTAATCTTTATTATAATTATGGTTGGAGGTGGATTAATATGAGAATTATTTATTACATTTATCTTTATTATGATTATGGTTGGAGGTGGATTAATATGATTGGTTCACTTGTTAGAACTTATTTAATGTTGAAGTGTTCAAATTGAATAAGTAACTTTAACATTTTTATTAATATAATGTTTGAAGAAAAATGACCATTATACCCCCAAGGGATTTCAAAAATTTGTAACCCTAAGTATATAAGGGATTTATTTTTCATTTTGCTTAATAATTCTAAGCTTTCAAAAATACAAAAATATAAGAGACTTGAGAGGAAAAGAAAAGAAACCAAGAAGGAAGTAAAGAAAAGTTGCAAATTAGTAAGTAATTTCAACTTTTCTTTAGAAGGAAAAATGTTTCTTTTATTCTTGGCTACAACATATGTTGTTCTCTTGTTTCTCTACTCTCTTTTATTTGTGTAATGAAGTTTGGAAGCTTTAATGAAAGAAGTGATGGGTTCTCCTAGAACATGCCAAGGGTCTATTAAGCATAAAATTGTGTGAATTAACAAAGTAAGTTGCGGAAAAAATACTCACTTTGATCGGCTATAAGATGTAGAGATAACAAAAATTTTCCAACCTTTGTGTAGTGCTCCAAGATCTCCTTTGTTTGTATGTTGAGCTCTAAGCTTTGATTCTTGAATTCCAAATTCAAGGGAATGGTTTCCCTAATACCTTTGTGTGACTCATTAGATGTGCTAGCATACAAGATTTTGAAACAAAATCATCACTCATGAACCCTCGGTTCACGCCAAAATGGAGAGAATAAAGGGAAGTAGATTCGGCAATAGCAAGATAAGAAGGAAGTGTTTCACGCCCAAATTGCCAAGTTTTAGAGAAAAATGAGTAAGTAGTGTGATTTTATTTTCCAAAAATCAATATTACCAAATATCCAAAGTTGGTAAATGTCATACCAAATCAAATAAAGTAAAGCTTGTGTAAGAAACAAGCTTCCACCAACCACCAACTTCCATAAACCAAAAGGTAAACAAAGTTGACTAGTGATGTGACTTGTGGGCCCCACTTTAAATTCAAAATCTGAGTGGGCCCGCTAAACATATTTCGGGTTCGGGTTCGTTAATTCTGAATTAATGAATTTTCCGTTGTGACTTAATTAAATCAAATTTAATTAAATAATAATACCTCGTAAAATTATTATGAAAGTCGCTTACGAATTAATTCTAAATTAATTTGTTCGCCCGAATTAAAATCCAATTTTAATTCCGCTATGAAATCTAATTTCATTTAATATATCGAATATATTATTTTATCGATTAATTCTAAATTAATCGTTCTCTCTCTTCTATTCAAATTTTATCCCAGATAAAATTCTCGCCGTAATTAATCCTAAATTAATTTTCTCTCTCATAATTAATCCCAGATTAATTCTATTCGAGTCAAACGTCATCGATGAATCTTCGGGAAGTGACCCATAAGATCCATGGATATGTTGGCAGTAAATCCGTTATCGGACTATCTGAATATGTGCGTACCCAGTACCACGTTATTACTGATTTACAAGACATGGTTGGCTTCTAGTAAAGCACCGTGCCTACCCAATTCTCCAGAAATATTCTTTTAAGGAATATGTAATCTTTGTCAGGCATATTGCGTATTACGATCCAGTATCGATATCACATGCTAGGCCTAGGGCTGAAATTGTGTCTGCCCCGTATGAAGTATATATCGGATCTCTGGTAACTAGTTTCTATAATCGGATTATTATGACCTAGTCATATTATCCCGATGATTGCAGTACTTAAGAGTACTAGTTTCGTATCATGCGTGATCATCATCTCCATATGACTGGAGTGATACTTCCATCTTGATAGCACACCCAATACACTACGATTCTCAGTATACCCAGAAGAGGCGTACACAGAACCTGTTAAAGCCCCGGACGACCAAAACAAAGTATACTGATTGTCACAAGTATTAGCGATGCAAGTCTCAGGTTAAGACCAAATACACCTACCCTGATTCTGATTCCCATAGACACATAGTCATACTACCAA
Organism: Zanthoxylum bungeanum; assembly: GCA_019454045.1. NCBI lineage: Eukaryota > Viridiplantae > Streptophyta > Magnoliopsida > Sapindales > Rutaceae > Zanthoxylum > Zanthoxylum bungeanum. Next base: position 75,828 of record SKCR01004401.1, read on the forward strand.
TGGGATTCCGAGGGGTCTATCCAGAGCGAAGCTGTTTCCGTACCATCGGTAAACATAACCTACTATTACACTTACATGAGTATCCAATACCCAAATATATGAGAATTATGTCGTTACGCTTCCATAACTCACACATGTGTAATATTAGTCTATTCTGCATTATCGATGTCCAGTCTCGATAATACTACGACTATGGATATTTAATTATTAAACCTTAGTGGATTAATATTGTCTCATATCTTATTAATCTGGTACTAATCATATGGACTTTTATCATTTATGTATATCGGTAATCCAATTACAAATGATAAAAGTGCAATTTCCTTTGTCACATAGTTAATTTGTACAACAACACCATGTTCTGTATAAATAGTGATTCTATGGGTCATAATTGTCCAACAATCTCCCACTAGGCCTATAGCCAATCACTCAAGTGTCCTACACCTGAACTATGTACGGGTCGCTCAAACTTCTGCTGAGAAATAGCTTCGTCAGCGGATTTGCAATGTTATCATCTTATGCGTTTTATTCGATCACCACATCGCCACGATGTATGATCTAACGAATCAGATGAAATAGTCGAAGTACATATTTGGATCGTTGATCAGACCGCGGTTCCTTAGCTTGTGCTGTAGCCCAGCCCAGCTGCTAACAGAACTACTCATAATCTAATTAGGAATTTTTATAGATCCAAAATGCTTCTTTTGCTGCCTCAGCTGCAGTATTGTTCCGCTTTTGTTATTTATTCGGCAACAGTATCTTGCTTGGAAGATTTCCATCTCACTGTTCCGTTATTCAAACTAAATATGTACCCTTATTCTGACTTAAAGTCATCTTTGTCGGTTTGGAAACTTGCAGCGGTGAACCTAGTCAATTCAAGTTCTCCTCCTCTATAACTTAATAAAGCATCATAAGTTCGTCTAAGATACTTAAGGATGTTCTTAATATCAATCCAGTGACCATCACATGGATTGGCCTGATTGTGACTCAATATGCTCAAAGCATATGAGACACCAGGTCGCGTACATATTTTTAATGTACGAGTTCTCGGAGAGGGTCAACAACTTTTAGATCTATCCCAGTAGATCCTTATTCCTAGAATAAAGGTTGCCTCTCTCAAGTATTCCATGGAGATTTTTAATGAAAACCAAGCTTTCACCGATTATTTAATATGGGAATATCATTTCCAAGAAATAATATGTCATCAACGTATAGGACAATCATTGTCAGTGCGCTCTCACTAACCTTCTTATATACACAAGAATCATATTCATTTTGAATGAAATCATATACCATTATGATCTCATCAAAATGTTGGTTCTAAGAACACAATGCTTGCTTTAATCCATGAATGGATCGGTTTAACTTGCAAACGTTGTTTGCTTGTTTGGGCACAACAAAACCGTCATGGTGTTGTTAACATCCTCCAAAAGGTTTCTGTTAAGGAAAGCGGTTTTGACGTCCATATGCCATATTTCATAAATGAAATAAGCAGCATTAGTAAGCATTATTCAAATAAATTTAATCATGGCAATAGCTAAAAGGTTTCTTGTAGTCGACATTATGTCGTTGACGATACCCTTTCGGTACAAGCCTAGCTATGTACATTTATAAATTGTCATCCATGTATGTCTTCCTTGAAGACACATTTAGTACCAATAGGCATAATGCCTTCTGGTACATCAACCAGTGTCCAAACTTAGTTGGTATACATGGAATCTATTTCGGACTTCATGGCACTTTGCCATAAAATGAGTCGATACCTTGTATCAATTCCTTATACGTAGCCGGTTCGTCTTCCTCAATAAGATTGATATCTACATAAGGTGAGATCAGAAACCCATACCTCCCAGGTTATTTTCTGACTCTCTCTGACCTACGCGGTTCTTGTGTATTCGAAGATTATTGGTACAGTTTCATCCCTGATGAACTGTTGGTGTTCCGTGAGGACTCGGTGCCTGGAACAGTATTACTCATATTTTCATCGAGTTTTACTTTCTTCCCACTAACCACTGCATATAGGAATTCCTCTTAGGAAAACCGCATGGAGAGTAACAATTACATTGTTCTCTTGTGAGTTGTATAAGTACTATACTTTGGTTTCCCTAGGATAACCTACAAATAGGCACTTATCTGATTTGGGTTCTAGTTTGGTATCATCAAAACATATGCCCAGCATTCCCAAATCTTCAGGAATGAGAAACCCGGTTTCTTTCCTGTTTATATCTAATACGAAGTCTGTCTAACAGATTTTCATGGAACCTTATTCAAAATAAGTATTGCACTGTTTAATGTGTATCCTCAGAAGGAAATTGGTAGCTTAGAGTGACTCATCATTAACCTTACCATGTCCAACAAAGTTCGATTTCTCTGTTCGGACAAACCGTCAAATTGAGGTGTCCCGGGAGGAGTCCACTGTGAAATAATATCATACTCTTTCAAGTAATCTTGAAACTCATATGTTTAAGTATTTTACACTATGGTCCAACCGTAATATTTTTAATACTTTTATCGGTCTGTTTTCTTACTTCGTGTCGAAACTCTTTGAATTACTCAAAAGTTTCTGACTTGTGTTTCATAAGATACACATAACCGTAACGTGATGCCACATCTGTAAAGATTACGAAGTGTTCATATCCACTTCTAGCCTATCTAGACATGGGCCCACTTACGTCACTATGAACGAGGGCTAAGAGATCGGTGGCACTTGCACTTTTACCTAGTAAAAGGTGTTTTAGGCACTTTGCCTAATAAACTAGATTTGTAGACATCATTTGAATTAGAATCAAATTCATCCTAGTATCCACTCTTCGAAAGTGTGGATATACGAGTCTTGTTTAATGTGTCCCAGACAACAATGCCACTTTTAAGTCTCAACAGATTTATAAAGTTTGAGCTTTTTTTTGTCATATTATATATCTGAGATTTATTTATATTCTAAATATAAATATTGTTATTCACATATAATGTGCTTATCTCAATATCATCTTTATAAACAAAACACTTAGTGTTCTAGAATATAAAGGTATACCCGCAAAGGGTTAAACTAGATACAGAGATAATGTTCCTAGTCAAACTATATACATTATAATAATTTTCTAATTTAAGTACATGCCCAAAGGGCAGTTCCAAAACTTAGGTTTCTACTACCAAACCAGCGACTCTCGTCCCGTTTTCAACTCATAGGTCGATCTCATATGAAGCCAGTCTCATGCTAATCAGCAGATCCCGCACATCAGTACATATATTTATGTACCACATCCAGTACCTAAAATCCATTTTAAAACCAACAGTGGACATGTTTATAACAAACATACCTGAAGTTGGAGCCCTGTCCGTCTTCATTTCCTTCATGTCTACCTTGTCCATACGGCAATCACGCTTCCAGTGACCCCGTTTGCCACAATTTAGGCAGACATATTGGGATATGTCATTTGTCTTCCCAGAAGACTGTGACGATTTTGCCTTTGCCCCTTTTCACATCCCTAGAAGTCTTCAGCCAAGCCTAGACCTTCTGGGATGTAGGAGTAAGATGCGCCTAGCGCTTCCTGCCCTTTTGTAAGCTCTGGCTCTGTCTCCTTGAGCATAGCCATTAAATCTCCAAGAGTTTTCTATTGCAATTAGTACTTCTAAGATCTAAGAATAGATCTATGAAGATCCTTCAATTTCAATATCATACTACAATGATCTAATCCTTAGTTATGACGAAGAAATTAATGAGTCATTGCAGCAAGCATAACGGATTGAGCACTAAAGTTATCATCACCATGAGTCTTCCAAAGCTCATGCTCCATTATTTGCTCAACTCCGGGCTTAGGCCCGAGATGTCACTCTATCAAATAAAGTAACTTCTCGGCTCCCAGGACTATCCTGAGGTTCTATTCTCAATTTGAAAATTGAAGCCGCTTAAAGACATTTTCACCCAGGATTATATTTTAAACGTTAATCTTTCATTTATCTTGATTCCAATAGTCCAACTATCCAATCAACGATTTCGGGTACGATCGAATATAATGATTACTATAGTCTAACTATATAATCAACTACTATTGGATTGGTTAAATTCAAATATATTGATTACTGTAATCCAATTATATAACCAACTATAAATGAAGTAGTTTGAATACAGTCCAACTGTTCAATTAAAACAACAATTGAATATTAGTCCAACTAATATATTTAAAAAAAAATTAATGACGAAAAAATGAAATGAGCGCGTATTGGCAAGTATCTAAACGGAATTGTAAATTTAATACTTGCCTCCCACTATTTTTCGGCGAGCCTCTAACCCTCTGTGGAGTACTCGGGAAACCTAGTTTCCTAGTGGGCTAGGATCCACATGCCAATATATCCGATATATTGCCTAACCTTTTTCCTCTGAATCAACTAAGCCTTGGCTTTGGCTCAACAAGCTTAATGAAACCAGTTAAGCGTGACCCATTGACAGTGGGAAAGTTTCGTAATCGAGGCCAATGAACAAGAAGTGACATTGACTTTGGCCAACAAATCACAACTTGCCCAAGACGTACGATATGAAACAAAGCTTTCATGATTCAAACACATCTGCGATGGACAAATGTCTTGACTTTGGCCAACAAATCAATGCAAATCTTGGATCTTGAGAGAGAATCACTCAATTGAAGAAAACACGCTTAATATAAAATGAGGGTTTTTGTCGCGATTTGGCAACCAATTTATTATCTTCAATTAGGTCTCATCATACACCCTTAAGCATGCATTCTAAAAGCATAATAAGGAGCGATAAAATTTAATAATGATAGTTTATTTATCCTATATTCAAGATTATCTATTTGTTTATTAGTTTTGATTAATATTTTTATAATTGTATTTAATTGCACTACTATAATATTATTACTATCAGTACAAAAAGACTTAGTATTATATCCTATAGAATTAACAGTTGGTATTTTTTATTTTAGTTCTTCTAAGGTTTCTACTAATAAATCTTTATTCATTCACTAACTATGAATTTTATTATTTCTAGTTGTTCTTGAAGACTGCTCTGCCTTTCTTTAATTACATCTTCTTCTTTTTCAACGGTTTCTACAAGTTTTCTTATTTCTATTTGTACAGGCTTATGAATTTTTGTATCTATCAACTTTGCTAATTCTAAAATTTCTTTCTTATTAGGGAATCTTATAATTTGACTAGTAAAATCTGATAAAAGTTCTTTTATAAAATCTAAATTATTTCTTATCATATTAATATTACTATTTTCAAAAAGGTGTGCTAAATTATTAATTAATTTATTTGTACTACTTATAGCAATTTATAAGTTCTGTCCTAAATTTATTAGCAAGCCTACAGTAAAATTTTATTGACTATTACTACTAGTAAATGAAATATGCTTATATTGATTTTTTAAGTAATCTATGTTACAAGTTATTTTAATTTTTCTTGATAAACTAACTTTTGTTTATCTATATTTATTTATTTCAAGATCTAAATATTCTAATTTTTGAAAGTTCATAAAAATTAAAATTCAGGACTACCAAAATCTATAATGTCGTCTAATATTTATTTAACCTTTTTTTTTAAAAGAAAAGGTTAGAAGTAAATGGATTTTCAATTTTTTTTTTTAAGTAAATCATTATGAGATTTTAAAGTAGGGCATTTTAACCACCAACAAATAATAAAGTAATATAAATTCTAACTTTATAAATGTAGCAATATTTTAGATTGTAACATATAATAAATAGTCTATTTAGTGCAATTTTTTTCTTCCATAATGGCCTCGACATCTGACAAAAATAAGGCATAGATCATGATTGGAACAAATGAATTGATCCCCAGATGCCAAAAATTGAATGCAACGACTATCATGAGCCCTCAACAAATCAGAAAAGAAAAAAATCTGCTCCAAAAATATAATATTTAGTACTAACTATTACATCTGACAAAAGTAGGGGAAGGTTTGCTCCCTATTATTATTTCTGGAGCCTCATAAACAATGCACTTATAACCCTATGTTAATATAAGAGAAGCAAGAAAAGAATAGTTGAAAGGGAAAGCGATGCACCATTTCTGACTTGTACATATCTTGATTATAAAATAACATTAACCCCCTTTCGAGCCCAGCTCCTGACGGTGGAATTGTTAAGAAAAAAAAAAAAAAAAAAAAAAAAAAAAAAAAAAAAAAAAAACAATCAAAAGGACGACGCTATCAGTAAGTGTTGATACCGTTCCAACAATATTCAAGTGGTTTAGTGATCAACTGTCGGATAAAGACCCGGCATACGACCACTTCCATTCGAATCAGCATTAGAAAAGAAATGTGATTGTAGCTCCCCGGAGTGAGATGACTTCCGGGATTTTGGGTTTTTTGGAGAAGCTGTATAGGAATCGTTGGAACCACTGCTGGTAGTGTACATAGATGATGCCGGCAGCCCGTGGATCTTCGGCAGCCCTGTAGGATCAGTGCCCATATTGTATCCCCTCTCAACTGAATCAGCTTCCAATGGCAATTCATCCAATGTCTAATCAAAATAAATAAATAAGAAGAATTAATAAATGTGGCTAGACAATCCTGACATATTTAGTTTTGTAAATTTTTTTTGGACCAAGAAACTTTATTAATGAAAAATGGAAGAAACAAAAAAGAAACCTAAAAAGGACGTAATGTCCATAATGCTAAACAATAACAGTAAACATAGCTTAATAAAAAGTTAAAACTACACATGAGAAGACCAATCCCTTAAAAGATCAGAAAGAGAAATCCCACTAAAATTTCTCTCCTTGTGAACCCAAATAGCAACCCAAAATTTAATCTTATCCCAATAGCTTCTTGATGCTACAAATCCTGATCATGCATCAACTTATATGACCAGTAAGTTTGTGATCTTAAGTTTTACTACAGGGGTTTTATTATGTCCTCCATCAAAATCCAAAAAAGAATCCTATACAGCTTAACCTTACTAGACACATGTAAGCTACAAAAGTACAGACACATAAATGTGCTTTGGGAAGTTGCAGTTTTAGATTGTTTTGGGGGCCATTTGACTGGAAAGGAACAACGGAGTATTTAACGGTTTTGATGTTGATCCAGCTTCGGTTTGGGAAAAGATTAAATTTTGGGTTGCACTATGACTTCAGAAGGAGAATGATTTTAGTGGGTTTTCACTGTCTGACCTATCAAGGGACCAGTCTTCCCTTGAGTAGTGCTTTATGATTTCTGTAATGTTTGGATTTTTTTGTTTGTCCATTCAAGCTTTTCTTTTTTGTAATTTTTTATTCTCATCAATAAAGTTTCTTGTTTCATCAAAAAGTAGACATAAATGTCTACCAAACAACCGAAGGTTGATAAGAAAAGTCATGTTGAAGTTATAAGTAATAATAAGAGGGCAATGTTCTAGATTTGTTCCAAGGAGCAGGGAAAACCTACCCGGAAAGCCAGTTGAAGAACTCGGAGTGTGTCTCGAGTACGCTTTCTCTTCATTGCTACCTCCTCAGGCTCCTGAAGCATATCTTCAAATAGGTTTTCTCTGACATGGATCATAAGAAACAAAGCAATGAATGGTCAACAAATGAAGCTCATAGACAACTTACAAATTGAAGGAAAAGCGTGTTCTAGTGGAGTGTGAAGATTTAATAAACATTAAAATCACCTGTAAAGCTTTTTAATGAAGACGTTGTGCAGCTCACGTTTTGTATGATTCACCTGGATACATAAATAAACGATGAAGAAATACATGCCATTATCTAGATAATGCCTTGAATTTGGGTGGGTCAGACCACAATACAATATCATCATCATATTTGATAAACAAGGTTGCACATAATTACTGTTGACAAGACATCACCATAGAGATTCATAATAAAGTAAACAATTAGAGAGCATAAAGTGCAGGTGCCAGCTCGTTCTGCAAAAAAAGCCAATGGTCGTACTAGAGATTGTTGAATGCTGGCTAAGTAGTTAAGCTAGAGTATGCCAATGGACCACAAGTTATCAATTGAAACGTTATTAAATAACAGGAACACAAAGCAGTTGATAACAGAGTTTATTTTCATTTACCTCTTCTTAAGCAAACAAATAAAGTTTTAATATTCGCAAGAGGTTTTTTTTTTTAAACACCCAGAAACACCTCAACCTTTCTACGCTCGCTCAGTTCTAAACTAAAGGCTAATCTCTTAAATCCTTTCAATTTCGCAACAAAGATTGCAAAAATCTGTTTTACATAGTGTGTGAATTCTAAGAAATAATACGACTGGATGAAAAGGCCACAGAGGCCCACACATTTAGTGTTTCCTATAGTCATCTGATAGAAATGACCATCTATTTGTCACACAGAATCTGATTTTTCAACCGCTGCTGGAAGGAACGAGTGAACATCAACAGACCACAGAATCGGTTAAACTCTCTCAAACTGGATTCAAATTCAACAAAAAATTTATAAACATGCATTATGATGACACTTTTCACGGGTGCAGTGTCCATATCACTGCTCACACAGATCCAAGTAATATAAATCCACAACCACAGAACACTAGAAAAGAATGTTTTAGCTCTAAAATATATATGATACTAATTAAGTACCATCATAATCCAATGATTTGTGTCAGTCATTTGGCAGATGAAATCAGAAAACCGAAGGATCAGTAAACAATAATAAAGTTCAGGATTTACCAGGAAGTGCATAATCGCTTTAGGTATTGAGTCCTCAATATTCTTCCTAACAATATCATAGTATGATCTCAACAACAGTTTTGTCACTGCAATTTCAACAGACTCCTGTTCTGAATTGCTTTCTGAAGGCCTCAAGATGGCTGGAGGCTAAAATAAAATCAATCATTTACAAGTCAGTGCAAATTTTTTTCAAGGAAAAAGTAAAATGTAAACAAATAGGAGAAGTCTACTGGGATCTTGACAGATGGCCTCAAGCAGATACCTCTCTCAAATGAATCATAGAGATTGCATGCTCCATGCTCTGGACAGGCTCACTGAAAGGCTTGTTTGTTGTGATTTCCTTGGCAGCAGACACACGATTGTCATTCCCACCAAAAATTGACGAAATCCCCCAACTTGATCCACTTGTGTTTCCTAATTAATCATAATGTTTTTTATATCTTATAATCTAAATTATCTAATGATGCTTGATAGTTTTAAAAGAATGATGGTCAAGAAAATGTTAACAGTGGCCTCTTTCAAGTAAAATTATTACCGGCGGGTGCAACTTTTTCAGCCTCTGCCAAAGGACGAACTCCCTGTAAGTCATCAACCATGCAAGTAATTAGACAAATTTAAGAGTGACTGATCATTGAGTATTCCAACTTGCTTCCCATTTTCTTTATAGTTACCATGCACCCCACCCAAATTAAATCAATCTCCCTCCAAAGTTGGTGTAAGGGGGACTCAGACCACTAACCTCTTTTTTTCACTAAAAGAGGCCAAACCAACAAAGTCGTACAACTAATTTTCTCGCCTAGCTTAATAGGAATATCGACAAGTAAAGAAATATGTTGAAGCAAAGAGAGAGGAAAAGGGGATGCTTGTTTTCCCCCAAAAAATATATAGTTTCCATGCCTGATCAGCCACAATTCCATTAACTTGTCTCGCCAGAAAAGCTCGAGACTTTAAGCTTCTCTCAGAGCTTGGTGCCTTATCAGGTTCCACACCATCCTAATTATCCAAGAGAAAAAATAGGAAAAAGCAAAAGATGAAAATGAATTATCGGACAGAACAAGAACTTAGCATAATATACAATTATAAAAATAACATAAATGTTAATCCAGGACGGGACAAAATTACCTTATGCCTCGTTATGGGCAAAGGAACTTTAGAAGACTTGATCTGTTGCAGTGCAATTTCCACAGCTTTACTTCCACCAACAAAATTTGGATGGGAAGTGTTTATATAGTCCATCTGCAAATTTATCAGTTATATAGCAAAATCTGCAAGTACCTTAGAAAGCACAGATGAGTTTCAAGAAGGTATCAACAATGACAAGTTGATAAAGTTTACATACATCTATGCTGTCAAAGGAGGTAGGCGGGGCAAGGTGTTTTGGTAGTTCAATCTGCCCAAGCGCAGCCTTTGAGCAGTCAAAAGGTTGGTTTACTAGTCAAACATGCATAATTTTATTTAATAAATAAAGTATCCTAAAATACCTAAGCGCCGCTTATAGCTGCCTAAGCAACTGTTTGAAAAACCGGCTAAGCGGCGCCTTTAACAGCATAGACATATTAAAATAACAATTAAAACCTGCCATGGAAATCAGGCAAAAGATTTATGAACGTATAGCTGCATTAAATCATTGTTCCTAGTGTCACAACAGTTATGCCAATGCCAGAGATGGATTTGGCAGAAAATTGATAATCATAATGTGACAACATTTTAAGATTAAGAAATTATGTCATTTCAAGCACCAGATAAGATGGGCATCCTCTTTCGCTTATAGAGAAATAAGGACTGGCCAATAAAAAACACCATATGTGGACATTACCCAAAAATGAAACTAAAATAAATTCCCAACCGGAAGAAATGTGGAAACAAGTAAATATTTCCAATTATAGTTGGAAGTTGGAACAGTTGGCTAAACAATACTAATTTACTACTAATTACCAGGCTTTATTGATCAGAACCAAGAATTACAAAGCCCTTGAACAAAAGGGAAAGAACCATTTACATCTAAAAGTTTTAGCAGAATGGAGAAGTAAGATCTCAATGTATCAGGGTCCCACATACCTCCATTTCAATGATGTGTCCAATCATTGTCTCAGAGGGCTCAAGGCCTTCTCGCAGAAAGTTCCCGATGACCTCATCCATCCGCTTCCTAAGAACAGGAAAACGCTGCAGTTCGTTCACAAGACAGCAATGGCTAATCTGCATATGAAAAGTTTGTTAGAATCTTCGAACAGCATATTATAGTACCATGAGCTCGCAGATAAAGCTTGTAAGCAATCCTCTACCTTTATTAACTCATCATATATAAACCTGGCACACTGAAGGCTAGGATCCAACAACCGAGCAATTTGCCTTCTAACAAGAACTTCGAATGGCACCTATTCACATGGGAATAAGAATAAACAATATGCTGTTCAGCTAAGGGGGAAAGAGAATTGACCAGACAATGTTAAACAAGAAGAAATTTATCAAAACTCTAGAAACGACACCAATAAACCCACTTCTGGTACAAATAGTGCAGACTTAGGACCAGTTGCATTCTGAATAGCAGTTCGAATGCCATCATCAGTCAAGTCCTCACATGGATCAACCTCCTGCATCCGTAAATAACCCACAGTAGAAACACAGTTAATAGCACTTTAAAATTAGCCCAAAATCTTGTGTGCACAGGAAGAAGCAGTTAGTACTAGCTAGATCCATCCAACTAAATCTTTTCAGACAAACAATAACAATACATCTTTCATAGGAGAGGATTAGTTAGTGTAGCAATATTGACCCAGCTGAGTGGGGGCATCCAACCACTAAGGACCAGGAGACCCGGTATGCAGAAAACTTTTAACACATTATAACACCCTGTTACACCCATCCACATGGTATCCACGTTCCACCATTTCATAGAACTTCTACAGAAGTTTGAGATTAAATTCTAATATGCGCAGAGGCATAAATTGAATGACCAATAGTTTACAAAGTAATATCAAAGTAAATGTCTTCATCATTAATTACTCCTATCACAAACAAACTTTGACAAACAAATATGTTCTAAAGACTAGATTCAGTAGCATAACTTTATCTACATGTCTCTGTGCTTTTTAACTTGGGATCATAACTTACTGTATAGGAGTTTCCATTTTAGATACCAAAGGTCCATATAAAGCACGAATATTTCCTCTAAGCCTTTGCTACATCATGTAGACCACTTAAGCAAGAGAAAGAAGTGTACCATCATTAGTAATTTTAAGGTTATTGAGTAGTTGTTGTGCACTAGCCAACCGCATGGGATCAATATAGTATTTCCCTTTTCCGAGACAGGACAAGATTCTGTAAGATGTAACATATCAAAATACTGTTTACAAATTAAAACTCGTACAAGAGACTAGCATCAATAGGAAACCTTTCATCCCACAATCTGCTTTTTTTTTTTTGGGGTTCCAGCCTCTGCTCTTTTTTCCTTTCCTTCTTCCTCCCTAGCCTGTGATGAACCCAAAATCCTCAAGGGCAATGTATCTATTCCACCCTAAAAACTTAGATGAAATCCTATGTAGCAAGTCTACTATAAAAGCCTATCGTAGACCACCTTCGTTATGTAATGTAATCCACCTGAGGCATGGTGCCAACTGCCAAGTATTTTGAATGTTAAATGCTGCCGAACTCGAGAATCGAGAGAATATTCAACTTATTTGGATCCAAGTAACAAAAATGTGAGTAAATGAATAAGAAAAATTAACATCAAATCTACAAGAATTAAATGGTAGTTGTGTTTCTTGTCTTTTCTTTTCCTACCACCAGCCAACAAAGCATTAGCCTTATGAAGGGAGATGGATCTATAAATGAGATGGAGAGGAGAACTGATGACAGATAATTATGCTTAAAAATGTACTAGCTTCGAGCCTTCAACTAATGATGTCTGAACGAAATGCATAAAGATGAAAACCCATACCATGCACCTTCATCATGCTCAATAACCAATAAAACAGTTATCCCAGCTTGTGATGTTGAAACACCTACCTCCAAACTCTTCACAAAGATTGACTGAAAAATATAGTGAATTCGTGCCCCACCAGAAAGCTCATATGTTGACATTTCTTCATTCTTTCCCTCTACCATTGAAGAAAATGCTGCTCCCAACAAGAAATTTATGTTCTCACAAATGAGATTAAGCATAGAGCAAGTTGTGGTTTACAACATCTATGTAGAAAGAAAAAAGCTCTACACAAAAATTAAAACAATTAGTGCCTTAAAATATTTACCTTCAGAGTATTTAGAAAGAATATTCAAGAGAAGAGCTCCCTGACCAGCCTATGCAACACAAAAATGACAGGTAATAAGTAAAACATAAAGAATACATCAGCCATGAATCACATTCTGTAAGAGAAATTACTACGTATAAGCAAACACAGGGAGACAACATGTGGAAATTAAAGAAAATATTATGAAACTAAAGCAATAACAACTACAAGTCGACGACAAGTGTAAATTTTAATAAGGTGAGTAAAGGTGCAGAGTTGAAGTATCTTTCAGCCTAGGAGAACAGTCATGATGTTATTTTGAGAATACTATAGCAATTGATTGGCCAATAATTGCAACCATGTTGTAATGACACTATTGACAAACAAATAGTACGTGCCTTTGATTCTGTTATTTCCCCATAGCTGGCGTGCTCCTTTGCAACAGAAACTAATGCCGAGCTTATGCGTGACTTCAGCCCAGGAAGTATGGCCTTGATGTGTTGTACCAGAATCTGAAAAAAATAATAGCATTAGGAAGTATGCTTCATAGCGAATTTAGGGTTCATCAAAAAGTTGCCTGAGTTAGGGGCTAGATGTATCACTCCTATACACAACCAACTCAATCTAGGTTGAAAATCGGCTTTGGGTTAAATCTAGATTCAGATATAAAGAAGCATCCCAACACGCATGAGGATGTTAAAATCATGAATTATAGAAACAGAAGAGGAATTTTCCCCAATTACACATTGTAAGACTGCATAAAGAGTTATCCCCAAGGATAGCCCAGTTGGTTGCCATCTTGCCGTGAAAACAAGAGGTCAATGGTCCAAGCCCCAGGGGAAACATTTAATTTGAGAGTGGGGAGGGGTTTGCGTGCAAGGTGTTTTGGAAAAAAAAATTGATAGGATAAACAGTGTGGAAGGAAATGTCGCAATGCATAAATGTAAAAACAGATGCTTATCACTAGGCATCTAATTTCGAATGACAAAACATATTCTTAAAGCAGCTTGGCACAAGAGAATATTTAAATTGCCCTACCTGGTTCAACTTCTTTGCCAATTGAGGAACACCACAACGATCTGCTAAACCATTATATACCTTACCAGCAGCAGTTAAAAAAAAAAAAACAAATCGAACAACTCATTGATGAAATCCATAACAAGTCAAAAATAATACAATGAAGATAGTTAGTCATACAGGACGACTACGGAAGAACTTTTCCTCAGCCACCAGTGCATCCCTGATACTCCGGTTGAGAATAATATCCTGTTTTGAGAATGACAGTTAACAGTACATCAAATTCTTAGTCTGCCAGTAAAACAGATCGCGGCAAGCTTTAAGCTAATCATTGAACATCATCAATATAAACTGCAAAATACTAAGGCTAAAAATGATGATTACTCAGACACAACAGTAAAAGATCAAATATTCCATTATCACTATCAATGGTAGCAGTAATATATAAGATAGTTAACAGCAACAACAACGCAATTATAACTACTAAGATTCTTAATACAATGGGTAGATTAGTGCTAATTTTATGCCATCCACCACATGGTCTACATGACCATTTTGCCCGGAATTACCTAAGAAGTGTGAAAACAAGATCTTAAAAAGATATCAACTGCATTATGAAGTTCAAGTTAATCTGTACCAGGACAAAATTTGTCCTCAAGTCATGTAAAGCAAACAAATCAATAAATGAAACACTAACTAATGAATCAGTATCCAACAAAAATAAAAAGTTACCTCCTGACTCCTATTCACAACACCTATATAACCAAGTCGGAGGGGAATCACTTTTCCGAGCAACAAATTACGGGCATCAGTACCTCTGTCCATAATATCCAACTGAAGTCACAAACAAAATTTGCCGAACCACATCAGAAAATGGAATATCCAGCAAATGTCAGCCATGTAATATATAGAGAGATCATTCAAGCTAATTTCACCTTTGATATTACGCCTATGGTTCTATACCCTGCCAACAAAAACATAAAGTGTAAGTATGCAAAGAAAAAGGATGCAACACCAACTCAGAATGGATAATGAATGCAGACATTACCGTCTGGATCAGCAATTCCAGCAATTTGAAGAGCATCTGAGTTTGCTAAATCTGAATTTGCTGGTGTAACAGCTAGAATTAGACAGCTTGGTTGCTTGATGTATGACATAATCATAGTTCTAATTCGTGCTTCAATATCAGCGGGTTGCTCACCAACGGGGACCTTAGTTATACCAGGCAGATCCACAAGTGTGATATCAAGAAC
>SKCR01004402.1:0-91197 GCA_019454045.1 Zanthoxylum bungeanum
ATGTCAACATTAAAAATGGGGGGAAATTTGTTCCAAACACAATTTCTTCAAATTGATCCAATCAATCTTAAATTAAAACATCATTTAAGCATTCTCATTCATCCAATTTCACAAAATATGCTCAAAATCAAGTTTACCCAAATTTGTTACTTTATGCCAACATAAAAAATTGGGGAGGGGAAATTTGTTCCAAACACAATTTCTTCAAATTGATCCAATCAATCTTTAATTCAACATCATTTAAGCATTCTTAATCAATCAATTTAATCCAATCATGCTCCAATTGATTTTACCCAATTTGTCTGCCCAAAATTTGGGGAAAATTGAATCCAATCCAATTTCATGAAATTGATCATGCACAACTTCAATTCATCAACATACAAGCATACTTTAACATCCAATTTCAACAAATCATGCTTCAATTGATAATCCCCAATTTTAACCCTAACTTTTTTCATGCTTGATAATAGCTCAAGATACCATTGTTGAGTTCAATTCAAGTCCCAAGATCAACAAATCATGCATAAAAACCGCATATGAACACACATCAAAGGAGGTGCGGAATATACTCACATTGAATTTCGGTTTTGATGTTTGAAGAACAAGGTGCGATTTGGCTCCCTCCAAGTCATGGCAGTAGCTTTCCTTGACAGTAGGCTGCACGGTTTGCACTGGTTTGGACTCCACCATTTTCGGCCATGCAAGGACTCCATTGAAGCTCCAAGCTTCAAGCTTTCCAAGCTCAAAGAATCACTTCCCTATCACCTATGTATCACTCAAGGTGTGCAGCACTTAGATCTTGCAACAAGATCCAAAAGCTTCTCCATTTTGTGTGAAAAAACAAAAAAATGGAGATGAAATTCGGCCAAGGAGACCGTGAGAAGAGAGAAGGTTTTTGGCTCCAAATGCCTAAAACCAATGTGAATGTTGAAAAACAGAGAGAGAGAAAGTGATTCTTTGTATATCATTGTTTTTGCTTTATTTACCAAGTAATATATAAATAAAATGATATACAAAACTTTAATTAAAAAGTCAAAAAGCAAAAAGCAAAGCTTTCAACTTTTCACCCATCACTTCTACTTTTACATCAAGTCACTTTCACTTTAATAAAGTGACAACTTGTCATGTCAATCACATCACTCAAAGTGACAAGTGATTTGACAATTGATGCGACTAGTGATTTGACGCTTGATGTGACTTGCGCGCCGCGCTCGAATTCGAAATGCGAATGCGCTCGCAATCACTCTCGGGCTCGGGTTCGCTAATTCCAAATTAACGAATTTTCCGTCGCGTCGTAATTAAATGATTACGCCTAGCGAAATCACTATTCACGTCGCTAACGAATTAATTCCAAATTATTCGTTCGCCCGAATTAAAATCCAATTTTAATTCCGCGTCGAAATCCAATTTCGTATAATATATCGGATATATTATTTTATCGATTAATTCTAAATTAATCGTTCTCTCTCTTTAATTAATATTTTATCCGAGATAAAATATCTCCGTAATTAATCCCAGATTAATTTTCTCTCTCATCGAATTAATCCCAGATTAATTAAGTGCGAGTCATACGTCATCGGTGAATCTTCAGGAACCGACCCATGAGATCTCCGGATATGTTGGCAGTAAATACGGTCGTCGGACTATCCGAACACGTAAGTACCTCGTACTACGTTTATACCGATTTACAAGACAAGGTTGGCTTCTAGCAAAGCGCCATGCCTACCCAATTCTCCAGAAATATTCTTACAGGAATATATAGATCTGTATCAAGCGTAGTATACTAAGTATTGTGCGTATCGGCCCAGTATCAGATAATCACGTGTTAGGGCTGGGGCTGGATAAGTGTCTGCCCCGTCCGAAACACATATCGGATGTCTGGTAACATAGTCTCTATAATCGGATATACATGACCTGGTCACAATATCCCGATTGGTTGCGCAACACTCAAGAGCACTAGTACCGTATCCTGCGTGACATCATCTCCAATATGACTGGAGTGATACTTCCGTCTCGACATCACATCCAATACACTACGACTCTCTGATAAACCAGAAGTGGTAGACACAGAACCGGTCAAAGCCCCAACCACCAAATCCAAAGTTTATCGATTATCGTAAGTATTAGCGATGCAAGTCTCAGGTTAAGACTATACACACCTACCTTGATTTCGGCCTCCCATAGACACATAGTCATAATACCAATGGGATTCCGAGGGGTCTATCCAGAGCGAAGCTGTTTCCCGTACCATCGGTGAAACACGACCTCCTATTGCACTTGCATAAGTATCCAATACTTATATATATGAGAACTATGCCGTTGTGCCCTCACAACGCGCACAAGTGCACAACTAGCCTATTCGCATTATCGATGTCCAGTCTCGATAATACTACGGCTAGGGATATTTAATGATTAATCCTTCGTGGACTGATACTGTCTCATATCATCTCAATCCAGGAACTAATCATAGGGACCTCTCTTCATTTATATATCTATGGTGATCTAATCACAAATGACGAGAGTGCAATTTCCTTGTTACATAGTTAATTTGCTACAACAACACAATGTTCTGTGCAAATAGTGACGCTATGGGTCATATTATCCAACAAGAAGTAGAATAGTGCTAGCGGGGAGAGGAAAGGGAGTGATTTGTTCTAGGAACAAGTTGTTTATATATCCATCCGCATATCACTATTAATTTATTTTACGCGCTTTATGATATTTTAGAAGCATGCTTAAGGGTGTATGTTGATGAGACCTAACAAAGATAAATAAATGGTTGCCAATTACGCGAAAATCCCTCAATTTATATTAAGCGAATATCCTTCCATTGAATGATTCTCGTTCAAGATCCAATTAGCATTGGTTTGTTGGCCAAAGTCAAGACCTTGTCAATTAGGATGTACTTGAATCATGAGAGTTTTGTTTCACATCGGTTGTCTAGTCCAAGTTGTGATTTGTTGGCCAAAGTCAAGATCACTTCTTGTCCAAAGACATTGATTACGAAACTTTCCTTGTCAATGGGTCCCGCTTAACTGGAATCATTAGGTTTGTTGTGCCAAAGCCAAGGCCTAGATGATTCGGAGGATAAGGTTAGGAAAATGTATTAGATACATTGACATAAGTTGTACATATGTTTAGGACTTGGATGTCCACCTGACCGGATCTAGGAATTGGATTGGATCCAATTGATCTGAGAGATCTACCTAGTTAAGTAGCATACAGCTTGTTGGCCAAAGTCAAGGTTGTGTGTTATTTAACGGGATCCTAGCCCACTAGGAAATAGGATTTCCCGAGTTCTCAACAGAGGGTTAGAGACTCGATGAAAATAGTGGGAGGCTAGTATGTCAATTTGCAATTTCGTTCAGATACTTTGCCTTACGCGTATTTCAAAATTTTTCGTCTATTTTTTATAATTAGTTGGACTAATACATTGTTATTTTTCTTGTAACAGTTTGACTGTACCCATTTCATCGTCAACTAAATAGTTAGACTATTGTGGTTGAGATGGCTAGCAAGGGAAATGTGCGTGACATCATCATGGGTGATAATGTCTTTAAAGGCACAAACTTCGCTGACTGGGAAATGAACCTCAAGATAGTACTTGGGGCTGAGAGGCTACTGTACACTATACAGACACCTCTCCCGCCTAGACCCACTGATCCGCTTGAGCTGGAGTTATGGAGAACTCACAGCGAGGATTGTGACACAGCTCAGGCTGTTATGTTAGCTTCAATGACTCAACACTTTCGTCGCCAGAAAAGGGACTTGGATCCTTATAACATGATGGCTAGACTGCAAGATCTCCACCGCACCAATACGGAGGGATGGAGGGTATGAGTTAGTGAAGAAACTCTTCCGCACCCGAATGACTGAAGGCACATCAGTTGAGGTCCATGGGGCTCAAATGATTGCCGATATTGATGAGTTGGGCAGTATGGGAATAGTCTTGGAGGCCGAGCTGACTGTAGATTTGATCTTACAATCACTTCCTGATACTTGGAAACAAATCATAATCAACTATAAGTTGATGGATACCGATGACACTCTTGGAGAACTGTTATCCATGCTGAAGGAGTCTGAAAAAGAACTCCTAAAAGGGGGCAAGCGCGAGGCGCACTATGCATCGACCTCACAGGGGCCAAGGGCTGGGCCCAAGGCCACTGGAGGGGTGAAGAAGAAGGAAATATAAGAACAAGGGTAAGGGCAAGTTGACAAAGGCTTCTGGGAAGCCAAGGGACAAATCTCAAGATGTCTGCCTCAAATGCGGCAAAAAGGGTCACTGGAAACGTGACTGCCGAGTGGGCAAAGGACAGAGGGAGGATATCAAGGCAGGCAAGGCACCAGCCTCTGGTATGTTTGTTTGTTGAAATAAATATGACTACTTCAAGTCTTAAAAATTGGATTTTTGATTCTGGTTGTGCTGCTCATATTTGTACTGATTTGCAGGATCTGCAGAATAGCAGGATGCTGGCTTCAGGGGAGGTTGACCTACGAGTCGGAAACGGAACATCAGTTGCTGTTTTGGCTTGTAGGGACTTTTGTTTTAGAACTGCCCTCGGGGCATGTACTTAAACTTTTGAACTGTTATTATATACCTAGTTTAACTAGGAATATTATATCTGTATCTTTGTTAACCCAGCAGGGGTACACTTTTGTATTTAGAAACACTGGGTGTTATTTATATAAAAATGATGCAGAAATATGCACTGCCGTTGCAAATAATGGTCTTTATATTTTGAATATAAATGAATCTCCTAAACGTAAAATGACAAACAAAAGGCTCAAAATGAGTAATCTAAAAGATGAAGCTTACATGTGGCATTGTCGTCTAGGACACATCAACAAGACTCGCATATCCACACTTTCGAAGAGTGGATATTTGGACGGATTTGATCCTAATTCATATGATGTCTGCGAATCTTGTCTTTTAGGCAAAATGCCTAAATCACCTTTTAGCGGTAAAGGTGAACGTGCCACAGAACTGTTAGCCCTCGTTCATAGTGACGTATGTGGGCCCATGTCTAGCCAGGCTAGAGGTGGATATCATTACTTCGTAACCTTTACGGATGATGCATCTCGTTATGGTTATGTGTATCTAATGAAACACAAGTCGGAAACTTTTGAGAAATTCAAAGAGTTTCGACACGAAGTAGAAAAACAAACAGGCAAGAGTATTAAGACATTGCGGTCAGACCGTGGTGGGGAATACTTAAGTTATGAGTTTCAAGATTACTTGAAAGAATATGGTATTCTTTCACAGTGGACTCCTCCTGGAACACCGCAATTGAACGGTGTGTCTGAACAGAGAAACCGTACCTTGTTAGACATGGTAAGGTCTATGATGAGTCGCACTGAGCTACCATTATCCTTCTGGGGATACGCATTATACAGTACAGTACTTATTTTGAATAAGGTTCCGTCGAAGTCTGTTGAACAGACTCCATACGAGTTATGGACAGGAAGGAAACCGGGTTTCTCTTTCCTAAAGATTTGGGGATGCTGGGCATATGTTAAACGTTTGGAAGGAACCAAACTAGAACCCAAATCAGATAAATGCCTTTTCGTGGGATATCCTAGGGAAACCAAAGGATATTACTTCTATCACCCACAAGAGAACAAAGTATTTGTTGCTCTGCATGCATTTTTCCTTGAGAAGGAATTTCTAGATGCAGTGGTAAGTGGTAAGTGGAGGAAAGTAGAACTCGATGAAAATCGTAGTGATACTGTTCCTGGCAATGAATCAATGACGGAACATGAACAGACCATCCGGGATGAGTCTGTACCACAATCTTCATATACACAAGGACCGCGTAGGTCGGAGAGAGTCAGGACAATACCTGAGAGGTATGGGTACCTGATCTCGCCTCATGTAGATATTAATCTTATTGAGGATAATGAACCGACTACGTATGAGGAAGCAATACAGGATATTGATTCCGCTTTATGGCAAGAAGCCATGAAGTCCGAGATGGATTCCATGTATGCCAACCAAGTTTGGACACTGGTTGATGCACCAGAAGGCGTAAAGCCTATTGGATGCAGATGGATCTTCAAGAAGAAGACCGACATGGATGGCAACGTGCAAACATACAAAGCTAGGCTTGTAGCAAAGGGGTATCGTCAACAATATGGTGTTGATTATGACGAAACTTTCTCACCCGTTGCCATGATTAAATCCATTCGGATAATGCTTGCAATAGCTGCATATTTCGATTACGAGATATGGCAGATGGACGTTAAAACCGCTTTCCTTAACGGAAACCTTTTGGAGGATGTTTATATGCAGCAGCCTGACGGTTTTATCGTACCTAGACTTGCAAACAAGGTTTGTAAGTTAAATCGATCCATTTATGGATTGAAGCAAGCATCACGGTCATGGAATCAGCGTTTGATGATGAGATCATAAAAGAATATGATTTCGTACAAAATGAAGATGACCATTGTGTATACAAGAAGACTAGTGGGAGAGCACTGACTTTTATTGTCCTTTATGTCGACGATGTATTGCTTATAGGCAATGACATTCCCATGCTAACGTCGGTGAAAGCTTGGCTTTCATTAAAATTCTCCATGAAAGATCTGGGAGAAGCAGCCTTCATTCTGGGAATAAAGATCTACCGGGATAGATCTAGAAAGCTGCTTGGACTCTCCCAGAGTACATATATTGACAAAGTGTTGAAGCGATTCAGCATGGATCAATCCAAGAAAGGATTGATGCCAATATTACGTGGTATCTCTCTGTCTAAGGACATGTGTCCTAAGACTCAAGAAGAGAGAGATAACATGAGTCGGATACCGTTCGCCTCGGCAGTCGGATCGATCATGTATGCCATGATATGTACACGACCTGATGTGTCATATGCTTTGAGCATGTGCAGTCGCTATCAGGCCGATCCAGGTGAAGGTCACTGGATTGCAGTTAAGAATATCCTTAAGTATCTTAGACGAACTAAGGATGCTTTCTTAATTTACGGAGAAGGAGAACTTGCGGTATCTGGATATGCTGATGCAAGTTTCCAAACCGACAAGGACGACTTCAAGTCGCAATCTGGGTACATTTTTTGTTTGAATAACGGAGCAGTGAGCTGGAAATCTTCCAAGCAAGATACTGTTGCCGATTCAACAACAGAAGCGGAGTACATCGCTGCGTCGGAAGCAGCAAAGGAGGCAGTTTGGATCCGAAAATTCCTAATCGGATTAGGAGTAGTTCCGTTAGCTGCTGAGCCCGTTCCATTGTATTGTGACAATAACGGGGCTATAGCACAAGCTAAGGAACCAAGGTCTCATCAACGATCCAAGCATGTTCTTCGGCGTTACCATCTGATTCGAGAGATTATACATCGTGGCGATGTAAAGGTCGAGAAGGTCGCATCAGATAACAACATTGCAGATCTGCTGACGAAGGCTGTTTATACGCATGTGTTGAGCGACACATACATAGTTCAGGTATTAGATGCTTGAGTGACTGGCTATAGGCCAAGTGGGAGATTGTTAGACATTATGACCCATAGCGTCACTATTTTGTAAATGATATTGTATTATTGTACAAAATTAACTGTGTGATAATGAAATTGCCTTTTGCCATTTTGTAATTTATTTACTTTGATATATAAATGGCGAAAGTCCATATGATTAGTTCCTTGTTGAGATGATATGAGACAGTATCAATATATAAAAGGATTAATCATTAAATATCCCTAGTCGGAGTATTATCGAGATAGGACATCGATAATGCGGAATAGACTAGTATTGCACTTGTGCACGTTGTGAGGGCACAACAGCATAGTTCTCATATATTTAAGTATTGGATACTTATGCGAGTGCGATAGGAGGTTGTGTTTTACCGATGGTACGGAAAACAGCTTCGCTCTGGATAGACCCCGCGGAATCCCATTGGTAGTATGTCTGCGTGTCTATGGGAGGCCGCATCAGGGTAGGTGTATATGGTCTTAACCTGAGACTTGCATCGCTAGTACTTACGACAATCGGTAAACTTTGGTTTTGGTGGTTGGGGGCTTTAACCAGTTCTGTGTTCACCACTTCTGGGTTTATCAGGAATCGTAGTGTACTGGGTGTGATGTCAAGATGGAAGTGTCACTTCAGACATATGGAGTTGATGATCGCGCAGGGCACAGAACTAGTACTCTATAAAAGGTTGCAACCGTCGGGGCAATATGACTAGGTCAGGATTGTCCGATTTAAAGAGACTAGTTGCTTGATGTCCGATATATGTTTCGTACGGGGCAGACACATTTCCAGCCCCAGGCCTAACATGTGATCAAACGACACTGGATCGATATACGCAACATATCCGGAGATCTCTTGGGTCGCTTCCTGAAGATTCACCTATGATATTAGATTCGTACTCAATTAATCTTGGATTAATTGCGGAGAAACTTTATCTTGGATAAAGTGCCTTATTTAGAGAGAGAACGATTAATTTAGAATTAATCGGTAAAATAATTTATTCGATATATTAAACGAAATTAGATTTCGACGCGGAATTGAAATCGGATTTTAATTCGGGCAAACGAATCAATTTAGAATTAATTTGTTAGCGACGTGAATAGTGATTTCGCTGGGCATAATTATTTAATTTACGTCGCGACGGAAATTCGTTAATTCGGAATTAGCGAAACCGAGCCCGAAAGTGTTTGCGGACACATTCGTATTTTGAAATGAGTGGGACCCGCAAGTCACATCGCGGAGTCACATCACTTGACATGACTAGGTGATAGAAGTCACATCACTTTATTAAAGTGACCTCTAGTCACTATTCATGAAAGGTGTTGGTGGAGGCATTAAATGCCATTTTGGAGGGAAAAATAGTCTTTGACTTTTGCAAAGATATACCAAACATTTTGGTATTAGTTTTATCATTATTGTTTTAGAAACAAATATTGAAAAACAAAATTCTCTCCTCCCTCTCTCCAATAGCCGAAACTTCTCAAGGCAAAAGGAAGGATTTTTCTTTCTTTCTTCTTCATTTGCTAGCACACTTTTGATCTAAAGAGGTGATAGGGAACCTTCCAAGGGCATGGAATACTAAAAGCTTGGAGCTTTCCACCATCCTTTCACCTTGGCCGAAAATCATCTCAACCTTGGAGCTTCCACTTTTGATTTGATTTTCTTCATCACCAAAGCATTGTAAGTATGATTCCGCCATACTTCATCTTTTGTATATATTCATTGTTGTATTTTAAATGCTTAATCTTTCCTTGGGACAAATAATAGAAACCAACAGTGTCACTGCTAAATGTATATTATCAAATAAAGTTCCTGTCAAGATTCACTAACACGGGTCGGTTAGTCAAATCCGTTGAGACCAGTACATGTCGTATATCGAGACTAGGTCTGATGGTTATCCCAATGAACCATGAGTCTGGGGAGACTCGTATAGACGTGTAGGTGTTTTAGTGTATAAACACTGAACGGCTCACCGAAGATTCTTAATGGATGGTACACCAACGTCAATAAGAATCTTCTCGGGTTGACTAGCATAGTGGTCCTTCGACTTGAGACACCACTTTGGATGTATGAGAAATCCTCCACACTTAGATGGCAGTCACGTCACCGATTTATTTAGATCATACCTTCACCTATTCGTTGGGTGTGGATAGATCCTCAGGATATCATGTGTGTGTCAAGATAGGATCCGTCAGTTCTGTGTACAGAGCATATGTAGTCCTTATATAATTAGCAGTCTGTTAAATCTGTGGCCATAGTATACTTCGGAAGTAAGTTCCAATTGTTATTTAGAGATTGCTAATAGAATCATCGATGGGATAATACCTATTGAGATTTGACGTTTACATCTATATCTCTGGGATTATCCGGATACCTGTGACGGAGGGATTATACGTATGCAATGACCTCGACCTGTATGATTCAACTAGTTTATCCGTGGTCGTCATAATTTTGGGTGGGTAAATTATGGACACGAAATTAGATTTTGTGACGGATATACCTGAATCTATAGAGTCTCACTAATGAAATATACTCGTAGAGCACTAGGACAACCTTTATGAATAATGATGATTATTTATAAATCGTTTAAACGTTAAACGAAAAATACAGGCGAACGGGCCTGAACCGTCATTTCCTGATTAATGTGTATTTGTATTTAATATATGATATTATTAAATACACATTAATAAATTGTCAAATAAAGGTATTTGACATATATCATTAATATATGTATTTGAGATATTTAAAGTAAATATAATACATATATTTGAGATATTTGTATTTAATTAATTATTTAATTGTTAAATGATTAATATAATTAAAATATAAATATCTCACCAAATGATAAAGTTAGGAAATGATTATAAGTTGCAATTGTTGACTTATACATTAAATGAAATGGTTGTCAAATTGAATTTGACTTCTTAAGATATTTGTTTAAATTGTTTGAAAAATGAAAATATCGTTTTCCTTTATTTTTGTTAAATTTCGGCCATGGCCTTATTAATATAAGTTTTATATATTTTAAGTTGCCATTGTTGACTTGTTTGGAATCATTAAAGTGTAATGATAAAAGCAAAACAAGTTGATAAACCTTTAAATGAAACAAAAGCAAAATATCTAGATATTTTATTTATTTCTCCCTAAATTTCGGCCAAGGCTTATTTGGAGGAGGTATATATTGTTTTGTTTCACTTTTAGGGTTAGAGAAGTTCATTTGATACCAAATAAACACAAAAGAATTTGAGAGAAAATGCTTGGAGGCTAAAGAAGAAAGCTTGGAAAAATCTTGTTTTTGTAAGTTTTTCTTTAAAGTCTTCAACATAGAAAATGTTTCTAATATGCTTAGCTTCATTTTATGATGCTTTGATGTTATCTCTACTTTTATAGTTTGTGTTATATGGTTTTGAACTTTGATGAAAGATTGAAGCATGTAAGTAAGCTTGAAATTGTTTCAAAGCTTTACTTTTGATTTTTAGAAAACCAAAGTTGCCATTCTAGAGTTAGTAACCACTCCTTGGTGACCTAGAATTGTTCTAGAGTTATTTCAAAGTGGTGAGGCTTGATTGGTGAAGTATTGAATGGATTAAAGTGTTGGATTTTGTAAATTTGGTGAAATTGGCCAATTTGATGAAATTGTAAAATTAGGGTTCTTAAACCACTCCAAATTTGGGGATTTTCATATATGTGATGTATTATGGTATGAATATGATGCATGTAAAATTTTAGGTTGATTGGATTTGATCTCGGCATGTGTTTGAACTAAAGGACCAAATTGTAATTAATTGAAAATTTTGGGGTGGCTCACTGCATTAGACTAAAATTTGGGGATTTGTGTGAAATCTGATTTTGATGCATTAGATGTGTTGAAAAACATTTTAGAAATGATTTAGAATCATCCAAAATTGTATTTGACAGCTTTTGGACTAAAATGATAAACTTACAAAGTTTTGGGGCAATTCGGTAATTACCAAGAAATTTGATTTCTTGTGTAATTTTTCAGAATTTATTATTGGATAATTAAATAAATAGTTATTTAATTGATCCGAGAAAAAGTTTTGAAACCGGAAAATTTTGATTTTCCACTATTCCGCTGCGTTACCGATATTCCCCCTTAAAACCCCTACAAAATGGTATCAGAGCGAGTCTGATTCTGGACACCCCGATATGATTAGCCCTTTAAAATCTAATGTTTGTTCTCTTCTTTACTTGTTGCAAGCATATATTTATTTAATTTGATTAAATAAATTAAAAGAATCTTTTATAGAATATCCCCGCTTAATAAGGTTTTAAAGTAACTGGTATTTGGAATACTTGTTTCTTGGTTCGTCTTGTCAATACAGTTTATAAAAATTTTTCTGTGACTACATCCGAGACCGTGCCTCTGCTGTGAGGGTGTAGCCGATAGAGATTTATTTATGCCGGATTTATATTATATAATAGATAAATTCAAGCGAAAGCGGAATCCTGAACGTGCCCTAGCTGTCAGGGTTACGCAAGTAACTTGAGTTTATCATTGACGAGTTTAACCTTGGTACGTCTCCTTGTGGGCCTGCCTTAGCAGCGACAACGAGAAACGACCAGGACCGAAACCCAGGAGTCACTAGTGAGTGATTGACAATGAGTTGTCTACCTATGAATATACGTAGGGGAGACCCTGCCTCTGCTGTGAGTCGAAATATATTCATGGTGTCCACTTCCTATTATGGAATTCGATTTAATTATTGAATTCTCGTTTTCCCGTTGAGGATTACGGTATTACGTAAAATAGTGGGAGGCACTACTAAGTTTAAAAAATTCCTTAACTTAGGTAGTGTGTGTATTATTATGGAAATAGCCGCTTGTTTGTTTTCCTTAATCTATATTAGATAGAATTAAACTTTTAATTCACTGCACACATATTTTGATATGTTATCTGACTTGACTCTTGGTTGCAATTATTCTAGAATAGGTTCTAGATACACTAGACTAGGATATTATTAGATTGGTCTAAACCATCGGGAATTGTTGTTCCATTTTTCTTCAAAAACAAGATGGTTAATGACTTAGTTTTAAGTCATGATAGATAATCTAGATAGATATCCCTTTTAGAATATAATACTTTAGAGAGAATAGTTTCTTATGCAGTAAGAATTGACATGAATTAGTTCATGTCTCGAGATTCTTGACTGGCATTAAGAAAGCCCCATTAGGTATTTGTTTATCTAGTAATGACTTTTCTTAGCTTTAATTACCTTTAGAGGCAATGTGTCTGACACAATTCGCTAATCAGTTATTTGCAATTGTTGTGAATAATTGAATGCAAATGGTAAAGCTAAAGAAAGGAGATGTGTATAGAAAATATCGATTTTCACAATACTATAATTATAGGTATTGGATACCAGATCTCCCCGTCTAGTTATTTAAAATATTAGTTAACGATTGTTTTGATATTTGATATCGGAGCTTGTGACTTTTGGTTAGTTACTTATTCTTTATAAATAATTGTTATATATTTTAAATATAACTAGTAGTATCATTGACGAAGAGATAAACATTAAGAAAAATTATTCGGGTAAAGTAAATAATTTAGAACGGTGCTTTATGAGTTTAATCACTTAAGCATTAGATGCTTATTCCATATGGTAAAGGATGGTTTGATACCAGATCACACCACACATCCTTATCCTTTTAAAGAATATTGTATTCAGGAAGGTGATTAAGATCTCGTTTAACCAATGATTGTCATTGGACCACCAGATTTATTTAACTGATACATTGGATGTATGTAGTTTAATAAATTGTAATTGATTAAGGTAGTTTTCTTTACTTCGTAACTTAGTTTATGAATTGTCATAACTTAGTTAAGTGTTTCTAAAAGAACACATATTGAACGTCTTGAAATGATCAAGTACTTTCAATCTGTTCTGATGAAACGTAGGTTGAACATTTTTGACTTGTTCAAATATATTCAATCTGAAGTTTTATGGGAACTCTATCCTTAAAATTCATTACATGTCTTTGAATTGTTCAAAGATCTTTGATACGATCAAACATATGAATTTAAAGTAATTAGTTCTAAGGTTATTCAATGGATATTATTCTTATTCAATATTATTCTTCCACGATTCCATCTTGATGGAATTGAGTAGTGGGAGCAGTCGAATCTTATATGATTTGATTCGTTTGATATTGAATATTGCCGAATTAGTTTCAATACTCTTGGGGTTATGCTCCGGTAACACTAATTCATCACGTTAATTAATGTTCCAT
This sequence comes from Zanthoxylum bungeanum, assembly GCA_019454045.1. Lineage (NCBI taxonomy): Eukaryota > Viridiplantae > Streptophyta > Magnoliopsida > Sapindales > Rutaceae > Zanthoxylum > Zanthoxylum bungeanum. The sequence continues at coordinate 13,723 of SKCR01004402.1, forward strand.
TATTTTCTACAGTTGCATATATGATATGTATAGGTAGAAAATTCGAATCTTGAAAAGTTTAAGATTTGAATATTTCTTTTATATAATAACTATATAATGGAAATTACTTACACCTTGTAGTATAAGTAAAAGTTTATCGTTTATTCTGCTTAATAGAATATTGTATTCTATTTGATAGAATATCTTTCCTACGATCCTAAGTAATAAAATCGTTTTATTACTTGGTGTGTAACATCTGATGTTAAATATTGTAGAAAAGACTTGACTTATTGAAGTCAATTGTGAGAATGATAAATTATAATTGGAACTACGTAATTAATAACATGAAACAACCCTTATACATCCTCTATATAAGTTTAATAGGATAGCAGAATCATTTACGAGTATTTGATACTTAATGGTTCTGTTGTTTTCTTATTGAAGAAAACTATCCTATTACTTACAATAGAAGCGATATTTAATATCGATTCTGGAAGTTCATCATTGAACCATAGATCTAAGATTGTTCATAGCTTACTACGATCAAGTTTTGAACTTGATTAAGCTTTCATTATGAATTAGTTCATGATATGTGCTAATTGTTTGTGTAGCGAAAGCAGTGTGAGCTTGTTAAAGGTTTAACCTTTACAATATGACAGTGAGAAAAGTTATACTCAGCAATCTATTGTAGATTCTAAGGAAACTTGTCTCTAGTCACACTAATTCAACAATTTAAGATCTGTTGGTTAATGTTGATATTAAACTGTACATTTTAGCTAAAGAATGCAAAGTGGCATTTTTGAATGACTTATTCAAATAAGAGATCAGTTGTGATTTCTTTGTTTGAAGAGTTCATTCTGGAATGGCCCTAGAGTTTGTGTTCTGCTGAGATCGCAGTTTAGTGTGCTAGCTTATAGAGCCTATTGTAGACTCTGATAAGTCTTCTGGAAATTCGTATTCTCTATTTTTGATATCAGTCAGATTGTCTGATCTTGTCAAAGTATAGAGAATACATATGTGCTTAAAGGGTTAGTGAGAGCGTACCAATTACTTTATAGTGTTATATATCATAACAACATTATCATTATTATAGTAATAATGAGATGTTTGTAAGGTAAAAGTTTTACCTAAGTGTTCTTTACTCCGTAAAAGCAGTGGGAGTAGTCTCTGTTATATTTGATATAAAGTTTTATATATGATATAAAACTTGGAGACTTGTAAGATACTCCTATTAGTCGTGCATTAGATATGATCTAATAAAGGACATAACAAGACTATCTGTATGACAGTTAGTATAACTGTTTGACAGTTAATGTGTGTCTTGTATATCGTATTCATCTTTCGTAAAGGATGATCCCTTTTTAGAAAGAGATATTGATTAGAATGTCTAATCAATCTTATGTATCATTTGATGATGACATAATGAATACTTTATTATGTGCGATTAAAGATATCAATTTAATCATAATTGTTACGAGTTATTTTGATATCCTATAGACCATATGATCGATCTTGAAACACGTTCTTTGTGATCTTTGAGATATTAAGAACGAGTTTCTGATTCATGAAGAATACAATCTGCAACCATTAGGGTCATATTAGTTTTAAGACTAATTATGACGTTAGACAGTCTACGTCACAAAGAGTCACAAAAGATGCAGTGTGAGTGTCACGAAGGATTCTACTATTCAGTGGAATTAGATGCACCTTATGAAGTATTGACTTATGAAGTTGGATAGTGACCTTATAAATTAGAAGTTTTATATTTGTGTTGTGCTTGCAGGTTGTCCGCATAGTATTTTGGATTTGATCCCTGAATACTTGGACAACTCAGTAGCTGTAACACAATACTGATGTAGCATCACAGTCATATTAATGTATAATCTAGATTATACAAAATATGAATAATGCTGACTATGGGAAACGATGGAGTTTGTTTGACAAACTCAATATGTCATAGCGGACCTGCTTCTTATTGCCTACCTCTTAAGAACTGGGTGAGCTTTTGAGAGCCATGCGTATATGATACACATTGAGATGTGTATATGATACCGTGGATTGGCACTATAGCAAGTGGGAGAAATTATTGGGGTTGGTGCTCAGAGCGCCAATCCGGACCGTATTTTTGTCTGATTCATGAATACGAACATCCCCTTCCATAATATTACTTACTTAGTGGTTACACCTCTTGTTTTTATATACGTATTCGATCTAATTACCATTAGATGGAAACTAAATGTGGTTTAGTGATATGTATATATTAGACAAAGGCCCGATAATATATAATGCAGTACACAGTTACAAAGTTAGTTTGTAATTGATATTTGGAAGTGTCACTGCTAAATGTATATTATCAAATAAAGTTCCTGTAAAGATTCACTAACACGGGTCGGTTAGTCAAATCCGTTGAGACCAGTACATGTCGTATATCGAGACTAGGTCCGATGGTTTATCCCAATGAACCATGAGTCTGGGGAGACTCGTATAGACGTGTAGGTGTTTATAGTGTATAAACACTGAACGGCTCATCGAAGATTCTTAATGGATGGTACAACAACGTCAATAAGAATCTTCTCGGGTTGACTAGCATAGTGGTCCTTCGACTTGAGACACCACTGTGGATGTATGAGAAATCCTCCACACTTAGATGGCAGTCACGTCACCGATCTATTTAGATCAGACCTCCGCCTGTTCGTTGGGTGTGGACAGATCCTCAGGATATCCTGTGTGTGTCAAGATAGGATCCGTCAGTTCTGTGTACAGAGCATAGGTAGTTCTTATATAATTAGCAGTCTGTTAAATTGTGGCCATAGTATACTTCAGAAGTAAGTTCCGATTGTTATTTAGAGATTGCTAATAGAATCGTCGACGGGATAATACCTATAGAGATTTGACGTTTACATCTATATCTCTGGGATTATCCGGATACCTGTGACGGAGGGATTATACGTATGCAATGACCTCGAACTGTATGATTCAGCTAGTTTATCTGTGGTCGTCATAATTTACGGGTGGGTAAATTATGGACACGAAATTAGATTTTGTGACGGATATACCTGAATCTAGAGAGTCTCACTAATGAAATATAATCGTAGAGCACTAGGGCAACCTTTATGAATAATGATGATTATTTATAAATCGTTTAAACATTAAACGAAAAATACATGCGAACGAGCCGAACCGTCATTTCCTGATTAATGTGTATTTGTATTTAATATATGATATTATTAAATACACATTAATAAATTGTCAAATAAAGGTATTTGACATATATCATTAATATATGTATTTGAGATATTTAAAGTAAATATAATACATATATTTGAGATATTTGTATTTAATTAATTATTTAATTATTTAATTGTTAAATGATTAATATAATTAAAATATAAATATCTCACCAAATGATAAAGTTAGGAAATGATTATAAGTTGCAATTGTTGACTTATACATTAAAAGAAATGATTATCAAATTGAATTTGACTTCTTAAGATATTTATTTAAATTGTTTGAAAAATGAAAATATCTTTTTCCTTTATTTTTGTTAAATTTCGGCCATGGCCTTATTAAATATAAGTGTTATATCGTTTAAGTTGCCATTGTTGACTTGTTTCGAATCATTAAAGTGTAATGATAAAAGCAAAATAAGTTGATAAACCTTTAAATGAAACAAAAGCAAAATATCTAGATATTTTATTTATTTCTCCCTAAATTTCGGCCAAGGCTTATTTGGATGAGGTATATATTGTTTTGTTTCACTTTTAGGGTTAGAGAAGTTCATTTGATACCAAATAAACACAAAAGAAGTTGAGAGAAAATGTTTGGAGGCTAAAGAAGAAAGCTTGGAAAAATCTTGTTTTTGTAAGTTTTTCTTTAAAGTCTTCAACATAGAAAATGTTTCTAATATGCTTAGCTTCATTTTATGATGCTTTGATGTTATCTCTACTCTTATAGTTTGTGTTTATATGGTTTTGAACTTTGATGAAATTGTTTCAAAGCTTTACTTTTGATTTTTAGAAAATCAAAGTTTCCATTCTAGAGTTAGTAACCACTCCTTGGTGACCTAGAATTGTTCTAGAGTTATTTCAAAGTGGTTAGGCTTGATTGGTGAAGTATTGAATGAATTAAAGTGTTGGATTTTGTAAATTTGGTGAAATTGGCCAATTTGATGAAATTGTAAAATTAGGGTTCTAAACCCACTCCAAATTTGGGGCTTTTCAAAAATGTGATGTATTATGGTATGAATATGATGCATGTAAAATTTTAGGTTGATTGTATTTGATCTCGGCATGTTTTGAACTAAAGTGACCAAATTGCAATTAATTGAAAATTTTGGGTGGCTCACGGCATTAGACTAAAATTTGGGGATTTGTGTGAAATCTGATTTTGATGCATTATATGTGTTGAAAAACATTTTAGAAATGATTTAGAATCATCCAAAATTGTATTTGACAACTTTTGGACTAAAATGATAAACTTACAAAATTTTGGGGTATTTCGGTAATTATCAAAAAATTTGATTTCTTGTGTAATTTTTTAGAATTTGATTATTGGATAATTAAATAAATAGGTTTATTTAATTGATCCGAGAAAAAAATTTGAAACCGGAAATTTTGATTTTCCACTATTCCGCTGCATTACCGATATTCCCCCTAAAAACCCCTACAAAATGGTATCAGAGCGAATCTGATTCTGGACACCCCGATATGATTAGCCCTTTAAAATCTAATCTTTGTTCTCTTCTTTACTTGTTGCATGCATATATTTATTTAATTTGATTAAATAAATTAAAAGAATCTTTTATAGAATATCCCCGCTTAATAAGGTTTTAAAGTAACTGGTATTTGGAATACTTGTTTCTTGGTTCGTTTTGTCAATACGGTTTATAAATATTTTTCCGTGACTACATCCGAGACCGTGCCTCTGCTGTGAGGGTGTAGCCGATAGAGATTTATTTATGCCGGATTTATATTAGATAATAGATAAATTCAAGCGAAAGCGGAATCCTGAACGTGCCCTAGCTGTCAGGGTTACGCAAGTAACTTGAGTTTATCATTGACGAGTTTAACCTTGGTACGTCTCCTTGTGGGCCTGCCTTAGCAGCGACAATGAGAAACGACCAGGACCGAAAACCAGGAGTCACTAGTGAGTGTTGATAATGAGTTGTCTACCTATGAATATACGTAGGCGAGACCGTGCATCTGCTGTGAGTCGAAATATATTCATGGGGTCCACTTCCCATTATGGAATTCGATTTAATTATTGAATTCTCGTTTTCCCGTTGGGGATTACGGTATTACGTAAAATAGTGGGAGGCACTACTAAGTTTAAAAAATTACTTAACTTAGGTAGTGTGCATTATTATGGAAATAGTCGCCTGTTTGTTTTCCTTAATCTATATTAGATAGAATTAAAACTTTTAATTCACTGCACACATATTTTGATATGTTATCTGACTTGACTCTTGGTTGCAGTTATTCTAGAATAGGTTCTCGATACCACTAGACTAGGATATTATTAGATTGGTCTAAACCACCGGGAATTGTTGTTCCATTTTTCTTCAAAAATCAAGATGGTTAATGACTTAGTTTTTAAGTCATGATAGATAATCTAGATAGATATCCCTTTTAGAATATAATACTTTAGATAGAATAGTTTCTTATGCAGTAAGAATTGACATGAATTAGTTCATGTCTCGAGATTCTTGACTGGCATTAAGAAAGCCCCATTAGGTATTTATTTATCTAGTAATGTTTTTTTCTTATCTTTAATTACCTTTAGAGGCAATGTGTCTGACACAATTCGCTAATCAGTTATTTACAATTGTTGTGAATAGTTGAATGCAAATGGTAAAGCTAAAGAAAGGAGATGTGTATAGAAAATATCGATTTTCACAATACTATAACTATAGGTATTGGATACCAGATCTCCCGTCTAGTTATTTAAAATATTAGTTAACGATTGTTTTTATATTTGATATCGGAGCTTGTGACTATTGGATAGTTACTTATTCTTTATAAATAATTGTTATATATTTTAAATATAACTAGTAGTATCATTGACGTAGAGATAAACATTAAGAAAAAATTATTCAGTAAAGTAAATAATTTAGAACGGTGCTTTGTGAGTTTAATCACTTAAGCATTAGATGCTTATTCCATATGGTAAAGAATGGTTTGATACCAGATCACACCACACATCCTTATCCATTTAAAGAATATTGTATTCAGGAAGGTAATTAAGATCTGTTTAACCAATGATTGTCATTGGACCACCAGATTTATTTAACTGATATATTGGATGTATTGTATGTAGTTAATAAATTGTAATTGCTAAGGTAGTTTTCTTTACTTCGTAACTTAGTTTATGAATTGTCATAACTTAGTTACGTGTTTCTAAAAGAACACATATTGAACGTCTTGAAATGATCAAGTACTTTCAATCTGTTCTGATGAAACGTAGGTTGAACATTTTTGACTTGTTCAAATATATTCAATCTGAAGTTTTATGGGAACTCTATCCTTAAAATTCATTACATGTCTTTGAACAGTTCAAAGATCTTTGATACTATTAAACATATGAATTTAAAGCAATTAGTTCTAAGGTTATTCAATGGATATGATTCTTATTCAATATTATTCTTCCACGATTCCATCTTGATGGAATTGAGTAGTGGGAGCAGTCGAATCTTATATGATTTGATTCGTTTGATATTGAATATTGCCGAATTAGTTTCAATACTCTTGGGGTTATGCTCCGGTAACACTAATTCATCTCGTTAATTAATGTTCCATTATTTTCTACAGTTGCATATATGATATGTATAGGTAGAAAATTCGAATCTTGAAAAGTTTAAGAATTGAATATTTCTTTTATATAAAAGTTATATAATGGAAATTACTTACACCTTGTAGGTATAAGTAAAAGTTTATCGTTTATTCTGTTTAATAGAATATTGTATTCTATTTGATAGAATATCTTTCCTACGATCCTAAGTAATAAAATTGTTTTATTACTTTGTGTGTAACATCTGATGTTAAATATTGTAGAAAAGACTTGACTTATTGAAGTCAATTGTGAGAATGATAAATTATAATTGGAACTACGTAATTAATAACATGAAACAACCCTTATACATCCTCTATATAAGTTTATTAGGATAGCAGAATCATTTACGAGTATTTGATACTTAATGGTTCTGTTGTTTTCTTCTTGAAGAAAACTATCATATTACTTACAATAGAAGCGATATTTAATATCGATTCTGGAAGTTCATCATTGAACCATAGATCTAAGATTGTTCATAGCTTACTAAGATCAAGTTTTGAACTTGATTAAGCTTTCATTATGAATTAGTTCATGATATGTGCTAATTATTTATGCAGCGAAAGCAGTGTGAGCTTGTTAAAGGTTTAACCTTTACAATATGACAGTGAGAAAAGTTATACTCAACAATCTATTGTAGATTCTAAGGAAACTTGTCTCTAGTCACACTAATTGAACAATTTAAGATCTGTTGGTTAATGTTGATATTAAACTGTACATTTTAGCTAAAGAATGCAAAGTGGCATTTTTGAATGACTTATTCAAATAAGAGATCAGTTGTGATTTCTTTGTTTGAAGAGTTCATTCTGAAATGGCCCTAGAGTTTGTGTTCTGCTGAGATCGCAGTTTAGTGTGCTAGCTTATAGAGCCTATTGTAGACTCTGATAAGTCTTCTGGAAATCCGTATTCTCTATTTTTGATATCAGTCAGATTGTCTGATCTTGTCAAAGTATAGAGAATACATATGTGCTTAAAGGGTTAGTGAGAGCGTACCAATTACTTTCTAGTGTTATATATCCTAACAACATTATCATTATTATAGTAATAATGAGATGTTTGTAAGGTAAAAGTTTTACCTAAGTCTTCTTTGCTCCGTGAAAGCAGTGGGAGTAGTCTTTGTTATATTTGATATAAAGTTTTATATATGATATAAAACTTGGAGACTTGTGAGATACTTCTATTATTGGTAGTATGTATTTGTGTCTATGGGAGTCCGCTTCAGGGTAGGTGTATTTGGTCTTAACTTGAGACTTGCATCGCTAGTACTTACGACAATCGGTAAACTTTGGTTTTGGTTGTCCAGGGCTTTAATAGGTTCTGTGTACGCCTCTGCTGGGTTCATTGGGAATCGTAGTGTATTGGATGTGATGTCAAGACAAAAGTATCACTTCAGACATATGGAGATGATGATCACGCAGGGATTCAGAACTGGTTCTATATAGTGTTGCAACCATCGGGATAATATGACAATGTCATGATTATCTGATTCAAAGAGACTAGTTACTTGATATCCGATATGTGCTTCGTACGGGGCAGACACTATTCCAGCCTCAGGCCTTGTACGTGACATCTGATACTGGATCGCAATATGCAATACTACGGTATACTACGCCTGATAAAGATCGTATATTCCAGTAAGAATATTTCTGGAGAATTGGGTAGGCATGGTACTTTGCTAGAAGTCAACATTGTCTCGTAAATCGGTAAAAACGTAGTATAAGGTACGTACGTGTTCGGATAGTCCGACGACCGTATTTACTGCCAATATATCCGGAGATCTTTTGGGTCGCTTCCCGAAGATTCACCGATGACGTTTGATTCGAATTTAATCTGGGATTAAATGCGGAGAAACTTTATCTAGGATAAAGTACTATTTGAGGAGAGAGAAAAATTAATTTGGAATTAATCGATATAATAATATATTCGATATATTAAACGAAATTGGATTTCGACGCGGAATTAAAATTATATTTTAATTCGGGCACTCGAATTAATTTACAATTAATTCACGAGCAACATGAATAGTAAATTGGATTTATTTACGAGGCATCAGAAAACTCGTTAATTTAGAATTGTCGAAACCGAGCCCGGAATGTGTTTTTGAGGCTACTCCGATTTTGAATCGCGTGCGGCCGCAAGTCACATCGCAAATCACATCGCGAGACACATCACTTTTCATTGATGTGTGATGGTTGTCTAGTCACTTTTTGAATAGTGACATGCAGTCACTATTCATGATAGAAGTGGTTGAGTGCCATAATTGCCAAATTGGAGGGAAAAATGTGTGTTGACTTTTTGGAAATGGTTATACCACTTTTGTAAACACTTTTTGGCATAATAATTCAAGTTTTACAAAATCAAACTCTCTCTCTCTCTTGAACATCTCCTTGGCCGAAACTTTGAAGGGGAAAAACAGAAATTTTCTCTTTTGATTTCTTTAGCCAATCTTGCTAGCACAAACTTGGAGAATCAAACAAAGGTGATAGGGAACCGATCTTGGAGCTTGGATTTCCTTCTCAAAGCTTGGAGCTTGTGGATCTTGTTCATCTTCAATATCAAACTTTTTTCCTTGGTCGAATATTCATCAAGAAGAAAGGATGAATTTTTGTTGAGCATCTCATCACATCCGATCGTTGTAAGTATGAATCTGCCACCCTTCTTGATTATTCATTCTTATTTCATTACTTATATGATCTTGGGACACCTTATAGAAACCCAACAATGGTATCTTGAGCCTTGATTAAGCATGAAATATATTAGGGTATAATTTGGGGAAAATCAATTTGAGCATGTTTTGATTGAATTGGATGGTTGAGTATGCTTGTATGTTGATATAATGAGATGTGATTAGATCAATTTCAACAATTGTGATTGGATCAAAATTTGGACCACCCTTTAGTTTCGCCGAATATATGTTGTACGCTAGGTTCTTGGTAATTTTGTTTCTTTAATCATTGGATGACTTGAAACGTATGGGAAATGTTGATTTGTATATCAATCGGATTGAAAACAGAATCGGACATAAAAACCGTACCTTGGCCGAAAGCTTGATGGTATGATATGGACTTGATTTTTCATGAAACAATGTTAGACATGTGTTTATGATATAAGCATGATTAAAAGATTAAATTAATGTTTTGGAAAGATTGATTTAAAAAGGCTTAATTATGACTTTACACTTAAGTTAATTGAATTTTAAAATTTGGAATATTAAAATTTGATTAATGGGCTTAATTTTGAATTGGGCTTGAATTTGTTATATTTGGGCATAATGGGCTTGGTTGGGCCAAGTTGGTTTAGGCCAATTAGATTGGATCTAAATTGGGCCCAAATCATTCCATTAAGTCCAAATGTAATAAAATAGGCTTTAAAGGTTTAATTGGGCCTTGTGGGTTTGATATTGGTTTCTTGGCAAATGAGGGTGATTCCTCACTTGGGCTTGGTAATTGGGTTTGACCCACATTGACCAAAGCCCATGCCTTATGAAATCAATTGAAAGCCCTTCGGACTTTAATTGAACTTTCATTGGATGTTAGTTGGGCTTTGAGACCCGATAAGATTAGATTTGGAATCTAAGTCGTTAAAGCGCATAAAAAGTGTAAATATTTAATTTGGAATTAAATAAATGAATTAGTATTGAGTACGAATTAAATTAGATTTAATGAGTAGTTCGATATAATTCAAGAATTCATACTTTGAGTACTTATTCTCAAACGAGTTGGCCTCGCGCAAAATCAAATCATTGTTTGAACATTGGATGGTCACATAATTAAAGACTAATTAATTGGATTAGATTGGTTGTATAACATGCCTTGAATGAATATATGTGGATGTAATGAATGAATAGTGTATATCGGATGGATATTAGAAGGGAAAGGGTAATTTTAGAAATTATTGTAAATTTAGAATTTATAAATTGGACCTGCGTGTCCAGCCTTCTCTCTTATTGATTCTTTGTATTCTCTTCTCACCTAATTCCCCTCAATGTTAATGAGGTTTCTATTTTTGTATTATGTAATTGGGTAGAAGTAGAATAGTGCTAGCTGGGGAGAGGAAATGGAGTGATCTGTTCTATGAACAAGTTGTTATATATCCATCCGCATATCGCTATTAATTTACTTATGCGCCTTATTATGTTTTAGAAGCATGCTTAAGGGTGTATGATGAGAACTTAACAAAGATAATTAATTGGTTGCCAATTTATGCAAAAACCCTCAAAAGAATTTAAGTGATTTTTCCTTCTGTTGAGTGATTCTTACTCAAGATCCAAAATTGACATTAGTTTGTTGGCCAAAGTCAAGGCCTTTGTCAATTGTGGATGTGTTTGAATCATGAGAGTTTTGTTCCATATCGGTGTCCTATCCAAGTCGTGATTTATTGGCCAAAGTCAAGATCACTTCTTGTCCATCGACATTGATTACGAAATTTTCCATGTCAATGGGTCCCGCTTAACTGGAATCATTAAGCTTGTTGTGCCAAAGCCAAGGCTTAGTTGATTCAGAGGAAAAAGGTTAGGAAAATGTATTGGATACATTGGCATATGTATTGTATATATGTTTCGGACTTGGATGTCCACCTACCGGATCTAGGAATTGGATAAGATCCAATTGATCTTCGAGATCTACCTAGTTAAATATCATACAGCTTGTTGGCCAAAGTCAAGGTTGTGTGTTATTTAACGGGATCCTAGCCCACTAGGAAACTGGGTTTCCCGAGTACTCGACAGAGGGTTAGAGGCTCGCCGAAAAATAGTGGGAGGCTAGTATTGAATTTGCAATTTCATTCAGATACTTAGCTTTATGCGCTTTGAAATTATTTCGTCAAAATTATATTATTAGTTGGACTAATATAATGTTATTTTTCTTGTAACAGTTAGACTGTACCCAAATATCGTTGACTAGATAGTTGGACTATCGCAGTCAAGATGACTGGAAAGGGAAATGTCCGAGACATTATCATGGGCGAGAATGTCTTTAAGGGCACGAACTTTGCAGATTGGGAGATGAATCTAAGGATAGTCCTTGGAGCCGAGAGGCTGTTGTACACCATACAGACACCTCTTGGGCCTAAACCCACACCTGATCAACACTTGAGCTGGAGCTTTGGAAGACTCACAGCGATGATTGTGATACTACACAGTCTATTATGCTTGCTTCAATGCTCAGCATTTCCGTCGTCAAAACAGGGACTTGGATCCTTATAACATGATGGCGAGGTTGCAAGATCTTCACCGATCTAACAAGAGATCGCAAATATATGAGTTGGTTAAGAAGCTCTTACGTTCACGCATGTCAGAAGACATGTCTGTTGAGTCCCATGTGGCACAGATGATTGCTGACATAGATGAGCTAGCTACTATGGGGATAGTCTTTGAGGCTGAGATTACCATAGATATGGTCTTGCAATCTCTCCCCGACTCCTGGAGACAGTTCATCATAAACTACAATTTGATGAACACTGATGATACTCTTGGAGAGTTATTGTCTACTCTCAAGGAAGCTAAGAAGGAGCTTCTCAAGGGCAACAAGCGCGAGGCGCACTTTACTTCGACATCTCAGACACTAAGGGCTGGGCCCAAGGCAACTGGAGGTGTGAAGAAGAAAAAGCATAAAAGAGAGGGAAATGCCAAATCGTCAAAGGCTTCTGGGAAGCCTAAGGACAAATCTTAGGATGTTTGCCTCCAGTGCGACAAGCGGGGTCAGTAGAAGCGTGACTGCTAAGAGTACAAGGCGCTCCAGAAGGAAATAAAGGCGGGCAAGGCACCGGCCTCAGGTATGTTTGTTATTGAAATAAACATGGCTACTTCTAGTTTTAAAAATTGGATTTTTTATTCTGGTTGTGGTACTCATATATGTACTGATGTGTAGGATCTGCAGATTAGCAGGAGAGTGGCTTTAGGGGAGATTGATCTGCGTGTTGGAAACGAGACACCTGTTGTTGTTTTGGCCGTGGGCAATTTTGTTTCGGAACTGCCCTCGGGGCATGTACTTGAACTTAATGACTGTTATTATGTACCTAGTTTGACTAGGAATATTATTTATGTATCTATGTTAACCCAATGTGGGTATACTTTTGTATTTAGAAACACTGGGTGTTATTTATATAAAAATGATTTAGAAATTTGCACTGCTGTTGTAAATAATGGTCTTTTTATTTTGAATATAAATTTATCTCCAACATATAATATAACAAACAAAAGGCTCAAAATGAGTAACAAAGATGAAATCTATATGTGGCACTGTCGTCTGGGACATATAAACAAGACTCGTATATCCACACTTTCGAAGAGTGGGTACTTGGACGAATTTGATCCAAATTCATATGACGTCTGCGAATCTTGCTTACTAGGTAAAATGCCTAAATCACCTTTTAGCGGTAAAGGTGAACGCGTCACTGAACTGATAGCCCTTGTTTATAGTGACGTTTGTGGGCCCATGTCTAGCCAGGCTAGAGGTGGATATGAATACTTCGTAACCTTTACAGATGATGCATCTCGTTATGGTTATGTGTATCTCATGAGACACAAGTCGGAAACTTTTGAGAAATTCAAAGAGTTTCGATACGAAGTTGAAAAACAGACAGGCAAGAGTATTAAGACATTACGGTCAGACCGTGGTGGCGAATACTTGAGCAATGAGTTTCTAGATTACATGAAAGAATATGGTATTCTTTCATAGTGGACTCCTCCTGGAACACCGCAATTAAACGGTGTGTCCGAAAGGAGAAACCATACTCTGTTGGACATGGTAAGGTCTATGATGAGTCGCACTGAGCTACCTATTTCCTTTTTGGGATATGTGTTAAACAGTGCAATTCTTATTTTGAATAAGGTTCCATCAAATTCTGTTCAACAGACTCCGTATGAGATATGGACAGGAAAGAAACCGGGTTTCTCGTTCCTGAAAATTTGGGGATGCTGGGCATACGTCAAGCGTTTGGAAGGTACCAAACTTGAACCCAAATCGGATAAATGCCTTTTCGTAGGATATCCTAGGGAAACCAAAGGATATTACTTCTATCACCCACGAGAGAACAAAGAATTTGTTGCTCTACATGCAGTTTTCTTTGAGAAGAAATTCCTAAATGTAGTGGTTAGTGGGAGGAAAGTAGAACTTGATGAAAATCGTAGTGATACTGTTCCTGGCATAGAATCCTCAACGGAACAAGAACAGTCCATCAGAGATGAGATTGTACCACAATCTTCTAATACACAAGGACCGCGTAGGTCGGAGAGAGTCAGGAAACAACCTGAGAGGTATGGGTACCTGATCTCACCTCATGTAGATATCAATCTCATTGAGGATAACGAACCGGCTACGTATGAGGAAGCGATACAAGATATCGATTCCGCTTTATGGCAAGAAGCCATGAAGTCCGAGATGGATTCCATGTACACCAACCAAGTTTAGACACTGGTTGATGCATCAGAAGGCGTAAAGCCTATTGGATGCAAATGGGTCTTCAAGAAGAAGACTGACATGGAAGGCAACGTACAAATGTACAAAGCTAGGCTTGTAGTGAAGGGGTATCGTCAATGACATGGTGTCGATTACGATGAAACTTTCTCACCCGTTGCCATGATTAAATCCATTCAGAAAATGCTTGCAATTGCTGCATATTTCGATTACGAGATATGGTAGATGGATGTTAAAATCATTTTCCTTAACAGAAACCTTTTGGAGGATGTTTATATGCAACAGCCTGACGGTTTTATCGTGCCTAGACTTGCAAACAAGGTTTGTAAGTTAAATGGTCCATCTATGGACTGAAGCAAGCATCACCGTCATGGAACCAACGTTTTGATGAGATCATAAAAGATTATGATTTCATTTAAAACGAAGATGATCCTTGTGTATACAAGAAGGTTAGTGGGAGAGCACTGACTTTTATTGTCCTTTATGTTGACGATGTATTACTAATAGGCAATGACATTCCCATGTTAACGTCGGTGAAAGCTTGGCTTTCATTGAAATTCTCCATGAAAGATCTGGGAGAAGCAGCTTTTATTCTGGGAATAAAGATCTACCGGAATAGATCTAGAAAGCTGCTTAGACTTTCCCAGATTACATATATTGACAAAGTGTTGACGAGATTCAACATGGATCAGTCCAAGAGAGGACTGTTGCCAATGTCACATGGCGTCTATCTATCTAAGGACATGTGTCCTAAGATTCAAGATGAGAGAGACAACATGAGTCGGATACCGTTCGCCTCGGTAGTCGGATCGATCATGTATGCCATGATATGTACACTGCCTGATGTCTCCTATGCTTTGAGCATGTGTAGTCGTTATCAGGCCGATCCAAGTGAAGGTCATTGGATGGCGGTTAAGAATATCTTAAAGTATCTTAGACGAACTAAGGATGCTTACTTAATCTATGGAGATGGAGAACTTGAGGTAACTGGGTATACCGATGCAAGTTTCCAAACCGACAAAGACGACTGTAAGTCACAATCGGGGTACATATTTTGTTTGAATAACGGAGCAGTGAGCTGGAAATCTTCCAAGCAATAGACTGTTGCCGATTCAACAACTAAAGTGGAGTACATTACTGCAGCTGAAGCAGTAAAGGAAGCAGTTTGGATCCGAAAATTCCTAATTGGATTAGGAGTAGTTCAGTTAGCAGCTGAGCCCGTTCCATTGTATTGTGACAATAACGAGGCTATAGCACAGGCTAATGAGCCACGCTCTCATCAACGATCCAAGCACGTCCTTCGATGTTTTCATCTAATTCGTGAGATCATACATCGTGGCGATGTGAAGGTCGAGAAGGTCGCATCAGATGACAACATGGCAGATCCGCTGACGAAAGCGATTCCTTAGCAAAAGTTTGAACGGCATGTACATAGTTCAGGTATTAGATGCTTGAGTGATTGGATATAGGCCAAGTGGGGGATTGTTGGACAGTTATGACCCATAGCGTCACTGTTTGTAAAAGACATTGTTTTTTTTTGTATAAAATTAACTATTTAGTAATGAAATTTCCTTTTACCGATTTATGATTCATTTACTTTGATATATATATATATATGTATGGTAAAAGTCCATATGATTAGTACCGGATTGAGATGATATGAGACAGTATCAATCCATAAAGGTTTAATAATTAAATATCCATAGTCATAGTATTATCGAGACTGGACATCGATAATGCGGAATAGACTAGTATTGCACTCGTGCGCGTTGTGAGGGCATAACGGCATAGTTCTCATATGTTTAAGTATAGGATACTTATGCAAGTGCGATAGGAGGTTGTGTTTTACCGATGGTACGGAAAACAGCTTCGCTCTGGATAGACCCCGCGGAATCCCATTGGTAGTATGTATATGTGTCTATGGGAGTCCGCTTCAAGGTAGGTGTATTTGGTCTTAACCTGAGACTTGCATCGCTAGTACTTACGACAATCGGTAAACTTTGGTTTTGGTCGTCCAGGGCTTTAACAGGTTCTGTGTACGGCTCTGCTGGGTTCATTGGGAATCGCAATGTATTGGATGTGATCTTAAGACGGAAGTATCACTTTAGACATATGGAGATGATGATCACACAGGGATTCAGAACTGGTTCTCTTGTAACCACCTGGATAATATGACAAGGTCATGATTATCCGATTCAAAGAGACTAGTTGCTTGATATTCGATATGTGCTTCGTACGGGGCAGACACTATTCCAGCCCTAGGCCTTGCACGTGACATCTGATACTGGATCGCAGTACGCAATATTTCGGTATACTATGCCTGATAAAGATTGTATATTCCAGTAAGAATATTTCTGGAGAATTGGGTAGGCATGGTGCTTTTCTAAAAGCCAACCTTGTCTCATAAATCGGTAAAAACATAGTATAAGGTACGTACGTGTTCAGATAGTCCGACGACCGAATTTACTGCCAACATATCCGGAGATCTCTTAGGTCGCTTCCCGAAGATTCACCGATGAAGTTTGATTCGAACTTAATCTGGGATTAAATGCGGAGAAACTTTACCTAGGATAAAGTACTATTTGAGGAGAGAGAAAGATTAATTTGGAATTAATCTATAGAATAATATATTCGATATATTAAACGAAATTGGATTTCGACGCGGAATTAAAATTATATTTTAATTCGGGCACTAGAATTAATTTAGAATTAATTCACGAGTAACATGAATAGTAAATTGGATTTATTTACGAGGCATCGGAAAACTCGTTAATTTAGAATTGTCGAAACCGAGCCCGAAATGTGTTTGCGAGGCTACTCCGATTTTGAATCACGTGCGGCCCCAAGTCACATCGCAAATCACATCGTGAGTCACATCACTTTTCATTGATGTGTGATGGTTGTCTAGTCACTTTTTGGATAGTGACATGCAGTCACTATTCATGATAGAAGTGGTTGAGTGCCATAATTGCCAAATTAGAGGGAAAAATGTGTGTTGACTTTTTGGAAATGGTTATACCACTTTTGTAAACACTTTTTGGCATAATAATTCAAGTTTTACAAAATCAAACTCTCTCTCTCTCTTGAACATCTCCTTGGCCGAAACTTTGAAGGGGAAAAATGGAAATTTTCTCTTTTGATTTCTTTAGCCAATCTTGCTAGCACAAACATGGAGAATCAAACAAAGGTGATAGGGAACCGATCTTGGAGCTTGGATTTCCTTCTCAAAGCTTGGAGCTTGTGGATCTTGTTCATCTTCAACATCAAACTTTCTTCCTTGGTCGAATATTCATCAAGAAGAAATGATGAATTTTTGTTGAGCATCTCATCACATCCGATCGTTGTAAGTATGAATCTGCCACCCTTCTTGATTATTCATTCTTATTTCATGACTTATATGATCTTGGGACACCTTATAGAAACCTAACAATCAGACCCATGCTTCGATAATCCAACAAATATCAGTAAGAATGCCTTTGATATTATTAGTTTCATTTGTTCCAAGCGAGCTTTGTAGACTTTCACTGAGATTTCTGAGGGAGAGAAGGAAATTATTTGTGAAGATTTACGAGAACTTCTTCCATCCTGAAATGACTTAACCTACAAAAACTAACACACAAAATTAAAACACAGCAAATCACAATATATACATAAATTGTATGGGTTTCCTCCCTGCTAGTGCTAAGTATAACATCGTCAGCTAGACGTGACTGCCCAAACATTAGGCTGGATCTGAAAGTGTGACACTTTCTTTCTGTCGCTCAAATGATTCTCCCAAGTAGTACTTGACACGCTGACTGTTCACTTTGAATGTCTCGTTGGTGTTGGGATCAAGTAACTCAACAGCTCCATATAGTGAGAAACCTGAGTAATCACAAATGGCCCTGACCACCTTGATTTCAACTTTCTAGGTAATAGTTTCAACCTTGAGTTGTACAACAAAACCTGATGCATTCATTCCAGTTGTATGCACACTATTTTTTGATCATGCCATTTCTTGGTCTTTTCTTTGTATAATTTTGCATTCTCATAAGCCTGTTGGCGAAATTCCTCCAATTCATTGAGTTGGTGAAGTCATTTTCTCCTATAGCTTGTGGATCAAGATTCAATTTCTTCAGTGCCCAGTACACCGTGTGTTCAAGCTCAACTGGCAGATGGCACACCTTTCTAAACACCTTCGATATGGGGACATACCAATGGGTGTCTTATAAGCTTTTCCATAGGCCCATAATACGTCATCCAAATTTGTAGACCAATCATTCATTTTGATCCAACGGTTCTCTCCAAGATTCTTTGGATCTCCCTGTTTGAAACTTCAACCTGTCCATTTGAATGCGGATGGTAGGCTATGGCAATCTTATGAGTAACTCTGTATTTGGATAGGAGTGCATCAAAGTATCTGTTGTAGAAATATGTACCACCATCGCTGATAATTGCTCGAGGTGTTTCGAACCGAGAGAAAACATTCATTTTAAGGAATTTAATCACCCATTTTGAATCATTTGATGGCAATGTAATTGCCTTAACCCATTTGGAGATGTAGTATACTGCAACAAGTATGTATAGGTTTCCAAATGATGGAGCAAATGGTCCCAAAAAATCCATCGCTCACACATCGAATATCTTGACTTCTAGAATATTTTGCAGAGGTCATTCATTTCTTCTCAAAATATTCTCTGTTCTCTGGAACCTGTCACATTGAAGAGTAAAATGATAAGCATCTTCAAAAAGAGTGGGCCAAAATAAACCTGATTGTAGGACTTTTGCTGTAGTTTTATTCCAGCTGAAGTGTCCAACATATGGTGATGAATGACAGTGTTGCAGAATACTGTTGACGTCCTCTTGTGGAACACATTGTCTCAGTAATTGATCAGCATAATGTTTGCACAAGTACGACCCATCCCAAACATAGTGCTTGACTTCTTTGAAGAACTTCTTTCGTTGCTGAGTTGTCCATTCCAACAGCCATTTTCCTGACAGTATGTAGTTGACATAGTCAGCATATCAAGTATTTTTTCATGGCAAACGACTGTTCATCTGGAAAAGTTTATTTAATTATCATATCTTTTCCAACTGTATCACCATTCTCGAGCCTTGATAAGTGATCTGCCACTTGGTTTTCTATCCCTTTCCTGTCTCTGATCTCCACATCAAATTCGTACATAAGAAGTATAGAACGGATCAATCCGGGCATATTTCTTCACGATAAAATATTTGATTGCTTAATGATCTGTGTAGACCACCACTCAGGAACCTAATAGATAAGATCAGAATTTATCAAAATCAAACCCAACTGCAAGCAACTCCTTTTCAGTGGTTGTGTAGTTGAGTTGAGCTTCATTTAGAGTTCTACTAGAGTAATAAATGTTGTGGAAAATCTTTGCTTTGTGTTGTCTTAAAACTGCTCCTACATCAAAATCACTAGCATCACACATCACCTCTGGTGCTACTATGATGGGGGCAGAACTAGCTTCTGTTTAAGAATCTCAAAAGCTTCCTCGTATTCTTTGGTGAATTTGAAAGGTACCTACTTCTCCAGAAGATTGCGCAGAGGTTTAGTAATCTTGGAAAAGTCTTTGATAAATCTCCTGTAAAAACCTGCGTGTCTAAGAAAGCTCCAAATCCATTTGACAGATGTTGGTGGAGGTAATTTTTTAATAATTTCAATTTTTTCTTTGTCTACCTCAATTCCATTTTGTGAGATCTGGTGTCCAAGGACGATGCCTTCTTGCACCATGAAGTGGCATTTATCCCAATTGAGCACAAGGTTGGTATCTTCACACATTTGTAACACCTATTACAAAATTTACAAGCAATTGTCAAAAGAGTCTTCAAACACAAAGAAATCATCCATGAAAACCTCCATACTTTGCTCTAACATGTCTGAGAAGATAGCCATCATGCAACGCTGAAATGTGGCCGAAGTATTATATAATCCAAATGGCATTCTGTGAAAAGCAAAATTACCATACGAACATGTAATTTGTGGTTTTTTCCTGATCTTCTGGGGCGATGGAAATCTGATTGTAACCTGAATATATATCCAGAAAGCAAAAGTACTCATGTCCCGCCAGTCTGTCTATGTAACATCCCGCCTAGGCCAGGATGTTACCGACAGGATACAGGGAAACCCATCTCCATAAGCCTCTAATTCTAACGAAATTTTGGCATGAAGTATGCAGAACATCATGCAACCTGCCTTATAGCCAGCACCCGAAGACAACTTGCTCAAGCAACTCAACAAATATGCAAACCTCAACTAGGCCTCAGTCCTGAACTCAATGGTCAAAATGTAAATATTTGGCCTCCGGCCAGAGCTCAAAAATAAAACTAAGCTATTACATTACTCATACAAATGAGATACAAATGCAAATATGAATACAAAGGTCGTGAGGACCTACAACTCAACCCATGACTCAAAGACACTTTTGATTGCAATTGGGGCGATCCACTGTCTTCAAAGTCGTCACTAAAAACATGCTGGCCAAGTATGTCAGCTACTGACCTGCAAAACTAACAAACTGTTGTGGTGTAAGTCATAATGACTCAGTAAGTAACCATGCTCATAACTTGAGCATACAAACACATACAAAATCTAAGTTATGTTCTTGTATCAACTTGAGTTGTTTATAAAGCCATTAAAGCATTTACAAAGTTTGAATTAACCATATAACTCTTATCTATTTTATTTCCAAATTACTTACTACTTACATTAACAAATATCAAGTTTCTATATCATCGTCAAAATTCAACCATGCTTTCACTACGCTACTCTGATATCTCATTATGTCCCTTTATACTCTCTGCTAGTTCAGCTCAGTCATCTATTACAGCTTTCTTTCATTTATTTCCTTGAAATATCATCAAATCGGAATTATTAACTATTCTTATTTCAAATTTTTTATCACACCATCATCAATCATGAATACATAAATAAATATAATCACACTTAACATACACTAGTATTTAAAGAATTGGGTTTCTTCTATGTAAGTATATATAACTCCTACATTCATCAATCATAAATACAATTAATGTAATCTTGCCATCATGCATTAATATCCACTATATGCATTTTCAAATGAATACTAGAATATATAAGTCATATGCATGACTTGTAACTGCACACTACTTTAACATGTTAATCTTTTAGAAATTGCTTTCTGAAAACCCTTTTTGAAGAAGCCTTTTTCTAAAAGTTTCTTTCTAAAAAACTCATTGCTGAAAATTTTACTTGAAAACCGGTTTCTACTTTAAAAATTCTGAATCTCTTAAAAAACTGCTGGTTTTGGAAACTATTTCTAAAATCTATTTTCTAAAAACTGTTTACTAAAATCTGACTTTTAAAAACTATATACTGATAATACTTGATGCCCAGGACAACAGCTCAAGTGCGACATCTCTGAAAATTGATGGTACTCGATGCCCAGGACAACAGCTTAACTGTGGTATTTGTGAAGCTGGTGGTGCCCTACGTCCAGGACAACAGCTCAACTGGCAATGTAGAACTCTATAACCAGGACAACAGCTCAACTGGCAGTGTAGCCACCACTATGGACCAGGTACACGATCCTAAGCCGCCATCCTATCCCTACATGTGCACATGTTCTTTGTATCCGTCAATCCCAACTGTATCTCAAGTTACATACTGGGGTGAGGTTATACCTCATGCCCCGAAAACATAAAACCATATACGGTATCTCAAAACTGAAAGAAAATATTTTTCAAAAATATATTATCTTTCAAAACATTTGAAAATTTTCTTTGAAAACATTCGAAATCTTTGAAAACATTCTTATCTTTTGCTTGACTGCTGAAAATCTTAACACACACACACACATGCAAATGCTTTCTCATGATCCTTTCTAGCTTAGCCATGCTTTACTATATGCTCATCTTTCACTATCATATCCTGAAACGTTTCATTCATGAAATGCATGTATTTCACACTAGTATACATATTCACATAATATGTTTTCCCATAAACATTGTTACTTATACTATCACTTTCTTACTTTCTCATATGCACCACTGTTATGCGAACTCATGACCACAAATCTCATGCATTCATGCCACAAGAATATCTATACAAACATTTCTCATACTAATATACTAATTCTATAATTATGCTTACATGCACAATATCGAGGCTCTTCTACTATATCGGACTTCAAATGTATACGGGTTTCAATTTCTTAGTTCTTAAACTTATTTATCATTTCCTAACTATCAACTTTTGCTCAAGAATCTCATGTCATAAACTTATATATATTCTCATGCCATGCACATACTACTCATTTGTGCTCTTTGTCATCTTATATACTTGTATCTATACTTATGTTGCAAAACATATATATATGCTCACTTTCGCATGAACTTGAACCTTAGCATTCATACCAGCCCTATATACTTACTAGTTCAAATTTACTCATGCAAACTAATATTCTTATATAATGCATAAATTACAAATTTTCATTCATATCACTAGTCTCATTCCCTAGGGTGTAGTTCTCTAGAACCCCCAACCCAAGTCTCATTATATTAAATTCATAAACATTGCCATATTCGTATGCGCTATATATATATATATATATATATATAATGGTTTATACCTACATATGTATCTCTTTACTTTTATATGCACATGCTTATCTTTTGCCCATACATCTGCTTGTAATTGCTCGATCTTATCTATATGTGTATTACTAATTTCGAACATTGTTAAATTCATCAAGTACTCACAGCATGAGTTACTTACCTGGCTTCGTGGACACTCCAAACATGGACCCGATCATAAAACGCAATCAGAACCGCTATTTATGGAACTTTAGACATTTCTAAAATAAACTTCGGATCCTTCTCGTAATACCGTTCAAACTTCATTACTCTAATATATACTCATATACTGTTCTAAACTAGCTAGACGGTTTAGATTCTCATTTTACGTATTTGCGGTAAAACTTGCGGAAAAGTTTTCGCAAACACTACGGAAGGGTCTCGAACCCTCCGAACTAATCCGGAATTACTCAATTACCCTCGCAATATCATATTTATATCATAATCATAATTACGGTCATCTATGCTCGGTCGCGCGAGAAAATCTGTTTTACCAGAAACTCGCTAATTCTACCGGATCAACTAATTTAATCTGTTTCTCCCCGGATTCTACCATATTTATCGTTTTAACATATTACATCACATCCAAACCATTTCATAACAATTGGTAAACTACGGAACTACTTGAAGTTTCCGAATATAAAACTGTAAACTTTAAAATAACGAATTCTAAACGGAGAGTCATACCAAAATTCTGAGGCCATATTCGGACTCCCATCAGCCATACGAACGTGCTGGTGTCATCGGAATTCCGATCGGAGTTACTGTTCATTTCATGTACTATTCACATGCCGCTTCTCTCCTCGTTTCACGTACAACCGGCCACTGTTCGGTGAAATCAATCTCGCATACTCGTAGTACTCCTCGAGGGCATTGATTTGGTAGGTGGCTCGAACCGTGAAATGGACCGACGAGCTGGGATCAGATGACCCACGTCGCGCCTTTCTTCTTCCATTTCCCGCTGTTTTCAGCATCGTCTGGACAGTCACCGGCCACCGATAGGTGCGTCGTGGCCGAACGACTCGGGAGCCACCGCTCTGCCGGTGTGAAGGTGGTCGGATGCCATCAGCGCCACAGTTTTCCCCTCTCTCTCTCCCCCCATCGCGTCTCTACTTCTGTTTCTTTCTTTTATTCTCATTCTGTATTTCATCCTTTTTACTTCAATAATAATAATAATAACAACAAATATCAAAAATCCGGAAATGACTGAAATACCCCCACTAGAAAGGGTATTTTCGGAAATCACCAATTTTGAAGCCCTTCTGGCACGATTTTAGAAATACATTCAACATGAAAGTTGTCCGTCTCGAAAAAATGAGTCTTTTGGTCCAAGAACCAACTCAATTGGAGTTCGTTTTCTAATTTCATGGTCAAAACTATAAACTTTACGCGTATTTAAAATATCGCGTAACTGATTCCTTGAGACGACGATTCTTTTAATGCGACAACTCATCACTTTATATTATTCCGACCCATATGACATCATTTGAACTCTTATTCTTCATCTTCATCCTATTCTTGAGACTATAACGTCAGTCCGAGAATCTTCTAGAACAGTCCCAAAAATATGGGATGTTACAGTCTAGCATCTGATCAATGAATAGCAACGGAAAATGGTCTTTCCTTGTTACTTTGTTCAATTTCCGGTAGTCCATACATACTCTCTATCCAGTCACTGTTCTTGTTGGAATCAGCTCTTTCTTTTCATTTATGACAACAATAATTCGTCATTTCTTCGGAAAACACTGCATAAGACTCACCCATGTGCAATCTAAGATGGCGTAAATGATGCCAGCATCCAACCATTTGATGATTTCTTTCTTCACGACCTCGTTCATGATTGGATTGAGTCTCCGTTGATGTTCCACTGTGGGTTTGTACTCATCATTCATCATAATCATGTGCATGAAAAATGATGGACTAATGCCTCGAAGGTCTACTATGGTCAAGTCAATGGCTTTCTTGTGTTCTCGTACACTCTCAGCAACCTTTCTTCCTGTTCCAATGTTAGCGAAGAAGAAATAACAACATGTAATTCAGATGAGTTTCCAAGAAATACATACCTGAGATGGCTCGGAAGTAACTTCAGCTCCAGCTATGGTGGTTCTTCAATCGAAGGCTTCAGTAGTTCCAGACTTTCCACTTGTGGTGTTGATTTGAAGTGAAAAGGTTTGTCAAGATTGTTGATACAATCCAGAATTTCAGCATCTAGCTCGCTATCAGTCATGTTGTTGATGCAAGCTTCAAGTTTGTCCAAGGGAATTATATCAGTATCCTAAATGATACTATCAACAACATCAATTCTGAATGTTGGTGATGCAAGCTTCAAGTTTGCCCGAGAGAATTGTATCAGTATTCTGAATGATACTATCAACAACATCAATTCTTAAACATTCATCCTCCTTTTTATCACTCGAGAATTTAATGGATTTGAAAACATTAAAGGTAACTTCTTGGTCCTGAACTTTCATGGTTAGTTCTCCTTTTTGTACTTCAATAACTGTTCAACCTGTAGCCAAAAATGATCTCGCCATGATGATAGGTATATCTTTTTCTTCTTCCATGTCAAAGATGATGAACTCTGCTAGTAGAAATAGTTTGTCAACTTTGACTAGCACATCTTCAACAACTTCTATTAGAATCCAGATGGTGGATAATTCTTTTGCCCTGAGTTGTTTCTCCATGAAAAATTGGGATGATTCCTCCACTTTAGGTTATATGTGTTGGAATATGGATTGTTCCCCTATCTGTTGAAAATGTTGACAAAATTTACCGTCTCTTCAAGTTGGTTTGGTTCCGGTGCTCCTCCATAGGGTGAACTTATGGATCCAATGTTACTTTGCGTGCTGAAAGTCACCATGAATTTGCATATTTGATCCAACTTGGCATTGACTGCTGTATTGGCTCCAACTTCATAAATTCCAGTGATTCTTTGAATCATGCTCCTTTCTGTTGGCCACAAAGAATTATTGTTGGCCATTTCTTTGATTAGGTCCCAGGCTTGATCTTCTCATTTTACCATCAATGCTCATCTAATAGCAGCATCAATTATGGTTCTCATCAATCCAGAAAGTTCATTATAGAAAGTTTGGACTTGAAGCCATTTTGGAATCTTATAGTGAGTGTATTATCGGAGAAAATCTTTGTACCTTTCCCACCTTCGTAGAGAGTTTCCGAATCTTGTTGCACAAAAGATGTGATGTCATTCCTCAGCTTTCCAGTTCTGGCTGGTGGAAAGTACTTTGAAAGAAATTAAGTGGCTAAAGTGTTCTAATTTGCGATGGAACCTGCTGGTAATGAATATAGCCAAGCTTTAGCTATGTCATTCAAAGAATATGGAAAAGCACGCAGTCTCATTGCTTCTTCATCTCCTCGGTTGTAATTGAAAGTGCTGCAAACTTCCAGGAAGTTACTGATGTGGGTATTAGGATCTTCAGTTGTATTTCCCCCAAACTAAACTGACTGCTGAATCATCTGAATGCACGTTTTGATGTCACACGTATTTATTTGTAAGGGAGGAAGTACAATACAGGAAATGAGGCCGTCAACCACTAGAATGGTTCTGTCTCGAATGTGAATTGTGGTGCAACCTCTTAAGGTTCAGTTTCCATGTTAACAATTACTTTTTGGCCTTCTCGCCTTTCCCTTCTCAACTTTCTGATGGTTCTTTCAATTTCTGGGTCAAGCGGTCGGAGTCCAAAGCTTCTAGTTCGTCTCATGTAGTTTCAGAGAACCTGAAACACAATAAAACAAAAACAATAAGTAAAAATAAATTAGAAACAAGTAAAGGTATATAACCTCAAAACTAATAGTGAAAGATAAATAAGTCCCCAGCAATTGGGTGTATAACGCAAGCGCACGTATCGTTCAAGTAGTATAAAAGTATCATTCTCACGAAGACTTAAAATCAAAGCTATTAATTGTATAAGGCCAAATGATTACTAGTATCTATTGGATTGATTATTTGATTGAGTGGTGACTTTAAACTTAAAAATAATAAAATTACGTAAAAATAAATTAAGTGAAATTCAATATTAAGAAATTATCCAGGGTTGTGAATCCTTCCAATATCCTTTTAAAAAGATGAAGAAGTTATTTTACGTTTGTGTAATATATTTGGTTACTAACCTGGAACACGAAATTATGCAAAAGCCTCTGTCGATGGTCAGATGCTAATACCCAGTGTAATCCAATTAAACCATATGGCAATGTTAACCAAATTACCTGGATTCATTAAGTTTAAGTTCCAATTGTGGTTACCCTCACGCAACAAGTATATGTCTACCCTGTTAGGAAATCTATTGAAGGATTATTTATCCTCAAGGAAGATCATAGGCTATTAAGTCTAAGGCTGAAACCTAAAATTCCTTTATCGATTTTTTTTTTAGATTTACCAGATCAATCTTATTAGTGGCCAGTTAACAAGACGCATTAAGTTTATGACTTAATAAATAAACCTTTATATTACCCAAACTATAAAATAACCCCTTATAAACCAGTGATACTGGAATTCATCACAACCCCAGATTACGGGCTTAGCTACGACTCATAACTAGTAAAAGCTTAAAAATAAAAGACATAAAGTAAATTGCTGAAAAATAAAATGCTGGAAATTAAATAAAGGAAAAAATTCATTAAAAGAAAATTCTAGGGTTAGAGGATCCACTTTTATTAATACTATTATAGATATCTCCCTTAATATAATATATTAACTTGTGATCTTACCAACCAGCCATATAGGCGGTGATTACCAACCGACCAACCAGGTGGTATCCATGCTTAGTCAGGTTAAAAACTAGTTTATAACCGACCAATATAGCGGTATCCTTGTTAAGTCAAAATTTAAATAGTTAATATATTATAATTAAGGGAGATTAAACTAAATAACAATAATAAAAGCTTTACCTTTCACCCTAGTAGGGGGAAGTTACATCCTCATTGTTGAATAGTAAAAACTAAAAAAGTAAAGAAATTAAACTACTATAACAGAAAGTAAATAAAATTAATTACAAAATTGAAATTAAACTAAACTAGATACAAATTCCTTATTTACTTAGAGAATTACAGAGAGGATGACACATCTGAAACTGAAATTTCGAGCTGAATTTATAGGGGTCGATAAGCCTAACGCGTCGCGACGTGTGGAATAATATCGTTTCGCGAAACAGTGACGTGTCACATTCTGATTGATCGTTTTGATTCATTATCTGCTGAAGTGGTATTTTAGATGATTAACTTAATAATTGCGATGACATGGCGATAACGTGGCGATGACGTGGTGATGTGGATTGTCGGCACCATAGGATTATGACA
The DNA here is from genome assembly GCA_019454045.1 of Zanthoxylum bungeanum. Classification (NCBI taxonomy): domain Eukaryota; kingdom Viridiplantae; phylum Streptophyta; class Magnoliopsida; order Sapindales; family Rutaceae; genus Zanthoxylum; species Zanthoxylum bungeanum. The sequence continues at coordinate 41,871 of SKCR01004402.1, forward strand.
CGTAGCACGGCGCACGTTAGTAGAATCGTTGTGATGTTGACACTTGGCAGACATATTTTAGCATTTGGCACATGTTAGTAGACTTTTCAGATTTTGACAAGTGGCACGGTGTATTTTAGCTTGAGGCGGTGCAAGTTCGCACAGACTGGCACACATTAGGCATCCTAACTTGTTGAGCACGTCGCGACGCGACAAATGATAATTTTGCCCTTTGTTGTCTTTTTTCACTGTTTTAGCCCAAGTCCTGAAACTTTATTTATCTATAAAATATCACAAAACACATCAAATATTCAGAAAACTCAAGAAACTATACAAATATTAGGTCAAATGAGTGGGAAATAGTGATATATTTACCACTCATCAAATTATGATTAAATTGATACCTTTAATCGCACATAATATAAAATTCATTACGTCATCATCCAATGATGCACGTGATTGACTAGACATTTCAATAAATCTTTCTTTCGACAAATGAATCATCCTTTACGAAATATGAATACTATATATATCAAAATCTGACAAATATCAAAATCAGACAATCTGACAAATATCAAAATCAGAGAACATAAGTTTTCGAAAGGGTTATTTGAGTCTACAATAGGCTCCATAAGCTAGTGTATCAAACTTTGATTTTAGTAGAATATAAATTCTAGGGCCATTCCAGAATGAATTCTTCAAACAAAGAAATCACGATGGATCGCTCATTCGATGAAATCTCTCAAGAACGCCACTTTACATTCTTTAGCCAAAATGCATGGTTTGATATCAACATTAACCAACAGAACTTTAATTGTTCAATTAGTTCGACTAGAGACAAGTTTTCTCAGAATATACAATAGAATACTTATTACAGTTTTCTCACTGTCATACTATAACGGTCAAACCTTTATCCAGCTCACTTTACTTTTACTGCGCAAACAATTTGCACATATTATGAACTATTTATAACGAAGCCTAATCAAGTTCTAAACTCGATCTTAGTAAGCAATAAACAATCTTAGATATATAGTTCAATGGCAATTTCCATATTGATATCAAATATCACTCCCACTATAAGTTATTGGATATTTTTCTTCGATAAGAAAACAACAGAGTCATTAAGTATCACATAATTTGTAAATGATTCTGACATGCTATTAAACTTATACGGAAGATGTCTAAGGGTCTTTTCATCTTATTAATTATGTAGTTCCATTACAGCTTATCGCTCTCACATTTGATTTCACTAATTCAAGTCTTTTCTGTAATCGTTAACATCCAATGTTAACCCACTAAGTAATAAAATAATTTTGTTACACAGGATCGTAGAAAAGATATTCTATCAAATAAAATACAATAATCTATAAAATATAATAAATGATAAACCTTTCACTCGTACCTCCGAGGCGCAAATACGTTCAATTATATAACAATTATACAAAAGAAAGTTTCAAATCTCAAACTTTTCAAGATTCAAATCTTCTACTATACAATCATATATGTAATTATAGAATCGAATGGAACCTTAATTAAAGAGATGAATTAGTGTTACTGGAGAATAACCCCAAGAGTATTGAAAACCAATTCGGTAACACTCAATATCAACTAATCAAATCATATAAGATTCAATAACTCTCACTGACCAATTCTATCAAAATGGAATCATGGAAGTTTAATATTGAGTAAGAATCACATTCATTAAATAACTTTAGAACTAGTTGCCTTAAATTCATGTGTTTGATCATATCAAATAGCTTCGAACAATTCAAAGATTCACAATGAATTACAAAGATATAGTTTTCAACACTACAAATAGAATATCTTGAACCAGTCAAAATATTCTATTCGCGTTTCAACATAAATATATTGAAATTTCTCGAACAATTCATGATGTTCAACATGTTCTCTATTAAAAATACATAACAAAGTCATGACAATTCATTAACTGAGTTACGAACTAAAGAAATATATCTAATGAAATTTATAATTCATTAAACTACATACATGGGTTAAATGAGATTAATCACATCCTGAATATAATATTCATTAAATTGATAAGGATATATGTTTTGAACTCGTATCAGACCATCTTTTACCATAAGGAATAATCATCTAGTGATTTTATGATAAAATCTCATAAAGCTCTGTTCTAAATTATTTAGTTAACCGAACATTTTCTTAATGTTTATTTTTCATTAATGACACTAGTAGTCACCTTAAAATACGTAACAACTGTTTATATAGAGCAAGTAACTATCCAACAGTCATAAGTTTTGATTTCAAATATCAAAACAGTTATTAAACATTATTTTAAATAACTAGACGGGAGATCTGGTATCCAATACCTACAGTTGTCGTATTATGAGAATCGATAGTCTCTATACACAACTATACACATCTCATTTTTATGCTTTATAGCTTATGTTAAATTATTCAAAATAATTTCAAATGATTGATTAGAAAACTGTGTCGAACACGTTACTTCTAAAAGTCATTAAAGCCAAGAAACTTCATTATAAGATAAACAAATACTAAAAGTCTCTTAATGCCAGTCAAGAATCTCGAGACGTGAACGGATTCGTGTCAATTCTTACTGTATAAGAAATAATTCTCTCTAGACAATTATATTTTAAACCAAATATCAATTTAGATTACCTATCGTGACTTAGTAACTAAGTCACAAGCAATCGTGATTTACAAGGAAATCGAAACAACAGTTCCCGATGGTTTTAACTATTCTAACAATATCTAAGTCCATTGTCTTTCTAGAAACTATTCTAGAATTACGCAACCATAAGTAAAGTCAGAAAACATATTCAAGTAATAAAAATGCAGTAGATTAGAAGTATAAATCTATGAACAATATAGAACAAGGAAAACTAGGCAGGAAATTCGATAAAATTACACACTGATTAAGTTATGGGTTTCTTAACATGGCAGTGTGTCCCACTACTTTACGTAATACCGTAATCCCCAATGGACAATGGGAATCCGATAATTAAATTAAATTCCGTAGTGAAAGTAGGATCCCATGAATATCAAATTTCAAATATCAAATATCAAGCATGAAAAATGTGATGGATTGAGCATCAGACCTGGCTTTGATACCATTTTTGTTGGGGTATTGGGCGATGGGCGCGACAAAAACACGGTTGTGCCCAAATCGTAATTAAAACTTTTTCAAATTATCGAATAAATTATTCAATATCTAATATGAATAATTTATTCCTATTTCACCTAAATCTATTTATTCGATATCAAATAACAACAAAAATATATATGAAAAGTCGTGAAACCTTTACGAAAAATATTTTTCCACAAAATGACGCATAATATATTTTTGACTGAACCGACTACCCAACACTTATTGGGGCTGCCCAGGTTAGCCCTAATAGTGTTAGGGCAGTTCATGAGCTGCCAGAAAAGTGACGAACTCACTGTTTATACAGCCATCACCCGGTTGGCTCAAAAGTAACCCAGTAACGCTATTTTTGGCCGTTTTCACTTATTTCAACTCCGAAACACTTTTCGGCAATTGTTCCAACTCCCAAAACACATCCAATACATTTATATGACATCAAATTCATCAAAAAATTCCCAATTCTACCAGATCTGATCCAGAAACCGAAATAATACTTTTTCATGCTTTAAATCTAATTTTTCAAGACTAAATCAATTAATGAAAACAAGAAATCAAGTCACCATATATGAATCACCCAATAAAAATTCTAGGCATTACAATAGTGGTCATAACACTCTAGAATGGAAACATATTATCAAATCAATAAATTGGATACAAATTACGTTAATTTCATCTAAAATCAACTTCACACATGCATAATACTTCCATCCCCATCCACCATAACTAAAAACCTCAAATTTCACAAATAAATGAACCCTCGGACATTTCTAGTATTTCAAGAAAATAAGAAACTAAATTTCTAAGCTTAGAGATTACAGATTACCTTTTAATTTTTTGAATTTGCTAAGCTTTTCTTCAATTTTCCTTTGTTTTTCTTCATGGTTTCATCAAACCAATTTTAGGGTATTCTTATCTGGAGGTTTCGGCTATGGCAGCAAGTGATAATAAGAAGAAAACAATCTGATATGCACTGGCTATCATGAGCATCTGTCCACACCTAACGAACAGGCGGAGGTCTGATCATGAATAAATCGGTGACGTGACTGCCATCAAAATATGGAGGATAACTGATATATCCCACTGTGATATCTCAAGTTAAAGGACCACTATGCTCACTCAACTCGAGATGATTCCTATTGACACTGGTGTACCATCTATTAGGAAATCTTCAGTGAGTCGTTCAGTGTCTTATCAAATAAATACTTACATGTCCATACGAGTCTCCCGAGACTCATAGTTAACTGGGATAAACAATCGGACCACGTCATGATATATGACATATACTGGTCTCAGTGAATTTTACTAACCGACCCGTGTTAGTAAATCTGGACCAGGAACTTTATTTAAGGATATACATCTTCTAGTGCGCTTCCCAATGTCAATACAAACTGTGTTGTAACTGTGTACTATATTGTAAATCCGAGAGTCTTTGTCTAATATACACATATCACTTAATGTAATGGTTGAAGGATCAGACTTGCTCTAATATCATTTTTGTTGAGCTTTTGGCACTGGCGCAGTGGAAACTCGCGGTTCGGGTGAAATCGTAATTTTAAAAACTTTTAAATTATCGAATAAATTATTCAATATCCAATATGAATAATTCATTCATATTTCACCTAAACATATTTATTCGATATCAAATATAGAAATAAATAGTTAAGAAACATCGCAAAATGTTTACAAAAATATTTTTCACAAAATGTCATAAAATGTGTTTTTGACCGAACCGACTATCAATGCACATGAGGGCTGCCCAGGTCAGTCCGAATAGTACTAGGACAGTTCATGGGCTGCTTGAACAATGACCAATTCACTGTTTGGGCACCCGTCACCCGGTTGGCTTAAAATTCATCGGGTAACATCTTTTTTTGCCATTTCACTTATTTCAACTCCGAAACAGTTTTCGACAATTATTCCTGCACCCAAAACACATATAATACATTTATATGACATAATTATCATCACAATAAACTCAGTTTTCCAGATCTGATATTGTATCAAAAATTATCAATTTTTAATGCTTTAATCTAACTTTCAATATTCGAATTTTCTACTTATACACATCATATATGTAACTGAAGAAACTCATGGAATATTAATTAAAATAATGAATTAGTGTTACTGGAGCATATCCCCAAGAGTATTGAAACTAATTCGGTAACTCTCAATATCAAACGAATCAAATCGCATAAGATTCATTTTCTTCCACTAACCAATTCCATCAATATGGAATCATGAAAGAATTATAATGATGTAAGAATTATATTCTTTGAATAACCTTAGAACAAATTACCATAAATTCATATGTTTAATCATATCAAACATCTTTGAGCAATTCAAAGGCTCACAATGAATTTTAAAGATACAATTTTCAATACTTCGGATCGAATATCTTCAAACCAGTAAAAAATTTCTATAAGCATTTCATCAAAAACACGTAACTAAGTCACGACAGTTCATCGACTAAGTTACGAAGTAAAGAAAACTACCTTAAGCAATTTATAATTCATTAAATTACATACATCCCATGCATCGGTTTAATAAATTTTATGGTCCAATGACAGTCAGGGATTAAGATTTAGTCACCTTCCCGAATACAATATTCGTTAAATGGGTAAAGATATGTGGTGTGATCTTGTAGGAAACGCTTTCCCTCGTGCAGCGGAAGCGGTTAGGCCCACGGATCGAACTTGAAAATTTTTTATGCTTTGCCCTTCCTTTGGCCGAATGATACCAGTGGGTATACTGAAATTTTGCTTCTATTTTACACAAGATTTCAGTCTTGGAATGCCCCCGAAATAGTCCCCGAATAGCCCCTTGAACTGCAGTGAAATGACCGACTGTTTTACACCCGTTACACGCGCGAACTGCACCCAAACCAGTCCACTTTGTGCGTGTGTTGCTGTATGTTTTAAGGTCTGGTTTTTCAGTTAAAATCAATCCTAACTCATCCCTTAAATTACCCCAAAGTGTTTCCCAAAATCCGAATTAAAAACAAAACAAACTGAGCCCCGGAAATCCAATAATGTGCGCTGCAATAAGGTAAATAATTCCTCACTGCCCTGAGTTACTGGTGAGAGGGAGAGATTGATTTCCAATGCCACAAGGTCTTTCGAGCTATATCTCATTACTAATGGAGAGTAGTGTGGGCTCATAAATTAATCTCTAAACGGTTTAGGGATTCAATCACACACCGAAATCAATTTCAGGTTCTTCAATTCTCTTTCTCAACTCTTGAGAACTTGAAGAAGACATGGAGGCTAGGTTAATCTAATGTCTAGATCTCAAAAAGAAAAATATAATTTTTCTTTTATACTTTGGGTAATTTTTTTCATAAAACAAATCAAACATTAGTCTCCCATACTCTATGAATTTCAGCCAAGGCAAGAAATCCTTGTTTGATTTTACTTCTAAAATAAACAAATCATATTCCTTACACTATAAGGTATTCGGCCAAGGCTAGGTAGTTAGGGTTTGATTTTGTTTCTCAAACAAACAAATCTTATTCCTTACACAATGAGGAATTCGGCCATGGTAGGTAATTATGATTTGATTTTGTTTCTCAAACAAACAAATCCTATTCCTTATCCAATAAGGAATTCTACCATGGTGATGATTTTTTTTTCCAAAATAATTCTTAGCCTTATTAAATTATATCATATATAATTCAATGTTCTAATTTTAAAAATTATCATATAATTATTAATACCTTACATTAACTTTTGATGTATAGTCTCAAGTGTGATGTAATTAATATTATTCATCATATTAATAATATTTATTCTTTGTGAGTATATAATTGGACTGTCCAATTATATTAACTCCGCTAAAGTATATCGAGCTAGTACGGGGACCAAATGGACCTACGGTTCCGAGCTCCAATATTCTCGAAATATTAATTAAGCTATTAATTAAATATTCTGAATTATTAACTCTGGGTTATTCCACTAAAAACCCGAGGTTGCACTCCCGTTGCTGTAGATGAAATATTAAGCCGAACCAAGTCGGTGTCCACCGATATAGTCATTGCATACGAATTGATCCTTCAAGAGTATCTCGTAATTAGAGTTGGGTCATAATGTCCGTTATACTCCTCTAATTATTTTTACCTTAAGTACCATTGATTCTCTAATGAACGATCTATTCATAGCTATCATGAATGTTAATTTTTTTATTCATAATAGAAAGACTTGAGCGCTTAAATCGTTCCAGTACCAAATCAACCCTTAAGAAAGATACTAATCTACTTCTCGTAAGAAGGAGTGAATTCCATGTCTATGTAAAACGTTCCCAGCTACAAAATAAACTGTGCCCCCAAGTACGTAGCTATTGGTTGGAACTGCTACACCAACCTCACCTTTGTAAATCAAAGGACATAGCCTGCCATGCAGGAGTTCGTAGTACACTCAGGATTAAGATAAATCCATATATGACCATCAAGTAGATTGAAATGACTTTCTTGTTTAACGGATATTATAAGAATGTCATTTCTATCTGGGTCCAATCCTATATGATCGCATCATACAAGGTGTCTCCATTCTCATGTTTCTACATGGACGATCCAGATTAAGATCACCATACAAATATGGAATGGACCGCAGCTCTAGATAAACCCTAAAAAAGTACCCGATTTGTTTACTCTCTATGGACTATTTAAGATTACTAACTTCAGACTTAAATCCTCTGGTGTATGACACTCATACACTAAGTCTTAAGGTATATAAGTAATCTACAGTATTTACGAAGATATATAATATACGAAAAATAAACAAACAATTTGATGAATGAATAATGCATCGTTTTATTTCAAAACGCACGAAACCATTTACATCATATGTAGCTCTAGGGCATACATCCCAACAATCTCCCACTTATACTAGAGCAAATGGGACATGTCACGTAATCCTAGACCATCTAGGTGACCTTCAAACACTTTAGCCGGTAAGGTCTTTGTAAACGGATCAGCAAGGTTCTTTGCGGATGCAATCTTTATGACGGTAACGTCCCCTCTCTGCACTATCTCCCTGATAAGATGATATTTCCTCTCTATATGATTTCCCATCTTGTGGCTTATTGGTTCTTTGCAGTTTGCCACCGCTCCACTATTATCGCAATAGAGGGTGAGTGGTCTATCCATATCTGGAACAACTTCCAAATCTCCCAAGAATTTACGGAGCCAGACTGCTTCCTTAGCTGCTTCACAAGCCGCTACATATTCAGCCTCCATGGTGGAGTCGGTAATGCAAGATTGCTTTATGCTCCGCCATACAATAGCCCCACCACCTAGGGTTAATATTGATCCAGATGTGGATTTCCTGGAATCAACATCCGTCTGAAAATCAGAGTCTGTATATCCCCTAAGGATCATATCCTCACTGGAATATACTAGCATATAATCTCTCGTTCTCTTAAGATACTTAAGAATGTGTTTCACAGCCACTCAGTGATCCAATCCTGGGTTTGACTGAAACCTATTGACTACTCCCACTGCAAAACAGATGTCCGGTCTCGTGCACAATATGGCATACATGAGACTACCAACTGCTGAGGCATATGTGATATGTCTCATTTCCTCAATACCCTGAGGTGTCTTAGGAGACTATTCCTTTGATAAATGAATTCCATGTCGATAAGGCAGATTGCATTTCTTGGAATTCTGCATCCCGAATCGCACAAGGATCTTGTCGATGTAGGATGCCTGAGACATAGCTAACAGTCGTTTCTTGCGATCCCGAAGTAACTGGATCCTAAAAACATAACTGGCCTCGCCCAAATCTTACATTTGGAATTGCTCAGCTAGCCAGGTTTTTACGTCTGATAATATCATTACTTCATGCCCAATGAGTAAAATATCATCAACGTATAAAACAAGAAAAACCACATTCCCGTCAATGACGCGCTGGTATACACAAGGCTCATCAACATTCTGCTTAAAATTATAAGACTTGATCGTTGTATCAAATCTTATATTCCAAGATCGAGATGTCTGCTTGAGTCCATAAATGGACCTTTGCAGTTTGTAAACTTTTTGCTCTTGACCTTAGGCGATGAACCCTTCTGGTTGTATCATATAGATACTTTCATCAAGATTGCCATTCAAGAATGCAGTCTTGACATCCATTTGCCAAATCTCATAGTTATAATATGCGGCAATGGATAGAAGAGTGCGGATGGATTTAAGCATAGCTACTGGCGAGAAAGTTTCCTCATAGTCAACTCCCTCTTTCTGGGTATAACCCTTGGCCACTAGTCTAGCTTTGAAGGTCTGTACCTTCCCATCTGATCCCCTCTTCCTGTTGTAGATCCATTTGCAACCTATGGGTTTCACTCCATCAGGTTGGTCTACAAGTTCCCAGACCGAGTTGAAGTACATGGACTCCATCTCTAGGTTCATGGCTTTGAGCCATTCGTCTTTATCAGAATCATCCATTGCACTACTATTGGTCAATGGATCATCTATACCATCGCTGGAGGCGACAACTTGTGCCTCTCCAACCCCTAGATAGCAATCAGGTTGTCATACAATCCTCTCACTGCGTCTAGGTGGTAGATCATTCTGACTGGGTAGCATCTGACTATCAGATGTCGAAGGTGCTATGTATTTGTCAACTTTCGTTGACGATGGCGTGCTGGTCGAACTAGTAAGTAACTCATCACATAATATCTTACTACGAGGCTTGAAATCCCTTATATAGTCCTCCTATTGAAATGTAGCATTTATCGATACAAATACTTTGTTGTCATCAGGACTGTAGAAGAATCCACCCATAGTCTCCTTCGGGTAGCCTACAAATAGGCACACCTGAGAACGTGGCTCCAACTTTGTAGTCTTATTCTTTAGCACATGTGTTGGACACCCCCATATGTGAAAATGTCGTAAACTAGTTTTACGACCATTCCACAACTCTAAGGGAGTCTTAGGAACAAACTTAGATGGAACTACATTAAGGATATGCATTGCAGTTTGCATTGCATATCCCCAGAATGAACCAGGTAGTGAGCTATAACTAAACATAGATCTCATCATGTCTAGTAGGGTTCGATTTCTTCTTTCTACAACACCATTTTTTTGTGGTGTTCCAGGTGCTGTGAGCTATGACACTATCCCATGCTCAACTAAGAATTCCTCGAAATCTCTGTCGAGGTATTCCCCTCCACGATCTGATCGTAGAGTTTTGATTGTCTTACCTAATTGGTTCTCAACCTCAACACGGTACTCCTTAAACTTTTCAAAGGTATTTGATTTGTGATGCATTAGGAAAACATACCCATATCTTGAATAATCGTCAATGAATGTGACGAAGTATTCATAACTACCTCGGGCTTTTACATTCATCGGTCCACAAACTTCTGAATGTATTAGTTCTAGCGGTTGACTGGCTCTTATACTTTTTCTAGTAAAAGGTCTCTTGGTCATTTTTCCTTCTAAATAGGATTCACGAACTGGTAAAGTCTCGAGCTTTAACTGGTTTAAGGCTCCGTTCTTTATCAATCTATTTATCCGATCAAGGTTGATGTGACCAAGTCTAAGATGCCATAGATATGTGTCATCGTGAGAAATCTTTGGCCGTTTAGTTTTAGGTTTTTCAACCTTAAACATTTCAGTGTTGAGAAGTGACCTATGTGTTAACGTTCTTAACACATACAAGTTATTTTCTGAGTTTCCTGTGCATATAGTTAATCCATTTCTTCCAATAATAACCAAATTGCTATTAAAAGAAACTGAATAACCATCATCCAAAAGTCTAGAAACAGAAATCAGATTCCTGCAAAAACCAGGAAGGAATAAAACATTGTTCAAATTTAAATAACTATTATTAATAAAATTTAAACTGGAAACTCCTACTGCTCTTGCTGAAACGACATCCCATGTCCCGACCCTCATGGTGTAATCACCTTCAACAAGGTCCCTCCATGAATCAAGTAGCTATAAAGAAGAACAAACATGGTTAGTGGCCCCAGAATCAATAATCCAAGCGGATTTATCATCCTCCACTAATAGAGATTCAATAACGAGTAATCATATTTACCTGTTTCTTTTTTCTCCTTCAGCTCAGCAAGGTATTTAGGATAGTTCCTTTTCCAATGCCCATTCTTGTCGCAGTGGAAACATTTTCCTTTGGGCTTGGTATCCTTGGAGCCTTTATTGTTCTTCTTTTTCATGGGCTTACCCTTAGCCTTTCCAGTACCTTTCTTCTTCTTCTTTGCAGATTTAGAAGATTCGGCAACATTTGCCTCTGTATTGGACTTATGAGGATCCACAAGCATGGACTCGTAATGGGTGAGCTCATTAAGCAGTTGGGTCAAAGTAAAAGACAACTTGTTCATAACATAGTTGCTTTTAAACTACAGGAAACTCTTCGGAAGAGTTTACATAATCATGCTCACCTGGCTACGCTCGTCAATATGAGCTCCATGGGTTTCAGCAGTATTGAGATAAGTCATCATCCTTAAGACGTGCACTCGGACTGATGTCCCATCCTTCATCCTAGCAGTCATCGCTGAGACCATGGCCTCATGGCGTTGACGCTCCGAAGGCTACCCAAACATGCCCTGCAATGACTCCATCATCTGAGATGCTACAGCCATAGGTTCATGCTTTGCAACAAGAACCTCAGACATCCCTACTAGCAAGTAGCAGCGGGCTTTCTCATTTGCTATGACCCATTTCTGGTAGGTATCGCGCACAGCTTGGCTAGTATTTCTGGCCGGTTCGAGAGGACGTTCCTCCGTCAGGATAAACTTCAGGTCTTCACAGACTAGGATAGCATTCATGTTTCTTTTCCACTTAACATAGTTTTCTCCGGTCAATTTATCGTTTGAGAGTACGGAAATAATTGGAGAAACCATGGCAGAAAATAAAATAAACATGCATTTAACATTCATTCAACGCATATTAAAATCATCAAAGAATTTTGGCATAAAATTAAACATGATGCATGAACCATGAATAATGAATTAGAAACCTAAGAGAATTACTATGCCACGGAAATCTTTCATCCCACAAGTAAGTGCCACCGTAGGGTAGGTCAAGTACTCGCATGATAGATCGAGACAATCTCAGTTGATTTAACATATGCGGGAATAACTCTTATTCCTATACTAAACAACTATCGTTTTATTTGATCAAGGAATTTCATTAATGGTTAATTATTCCTTTGTGAGTGTAACCCGCCGTTTTGGGATTCTTTTGCTTAACAAGTGAAGTGCCGTCTTAGGGTAGGTCAGTTCAAAAGTTACATCTAGAATCTCTATCCTTTCGGAACCCAAACCTGATATTGACCCAAAATGGACACCATCCGTAGGGGGACGAAAATAAAGCCGTCTCGAGGCGCCTTTTGAATCTCACGTTTTCGGACTAACAACGGAGATCGTGGGATGTACTGTCGTATATCCCTCTCCCACTCACTATATTAAAATTAAGGTTTCTATCTAAAATATCTAATATTTTATTTTAACTAGTGTGGATAAACTTATGGCGGCTAAATTATAATGGTTATTTACACTAGTTTTTCATAAGTGAGCTAATCAATTTTAACTATTAAAATTGTGTCACTAATATTTATTAGTCTCTACTAATATATTTACTCTATTAAACTAATTTAATTAGAGTGGTATAAGTGAGCTACAATATTTTAACTCTTAAAATACTAAGCACTTAAAAGTCTAAAACCATGGAATTCTAAATGGTCAAAATTCAATTAAACATTTTAATAAATTTTTAGTGCGTTATAAAATCCAATGGTACGTGGAATTGTATCCCGAGTGCAGATCATATTTCCGTCCATACGGAATCGGCTATGGAATTTATATCCGGGTTTCCATCCTATATACTAATGGAATTTACTATGCACCAATTAAGTCCAATATATTAGAATTCAAGTTTTAGATAATAAAACCAATTAATCTTATTAATGATTTCAATGCATATCATATTCTAACATTACATAAAATCATAAATTTATGTTTATAATGATAATGCATTTATGACATGTTATGGCAAGCATAATGCACGAGTGGGCACCCTAAACTATATGACATGTTATTCAAACAATTCGAAATAAACATACAAATAACATAAAATTTATTTTGCATTGACCGGGCTCTTATTTTTCCTATACTAATCCAATTAGTACAAAAGATTCACCAAGGTATTCCTTGGCCTTCAAATCCCACTCAAAAGTGGTGTTGGCTCCCTTTACGACTCCGGTGCTCCTAATTACAAAGAATTGAAACTTTACATTGAAAATTAAAATTACAACGAATATAAACAATGGCCTTATGGCCTTACAACGTAAAACCAAAACCAACTATAAAAATAAGAGCCATAAAAATTTACGACCAATGCAAAATCCATTCATCACATGAAATAACAAAACCATTCATCACATGAATATATTAATGTGCCCACTCATCTAAACATGCATATCTTTGTAACATCCCAGATTTTCGGGACTGTTCTAGAGGATTCCCGGACTGACGTTATAGTCTCGGAGCATGATGATAACGGGGAATAAGAGATCAAGTGATGTTATATGGGTCGGAATGATATAAAGTGAAGAGTTGTCGCATCAGAAGACTCGTCGTTTCAAGGAATCAGTTACGCGATATTTATTATACGCGTAAAGTTTATAGTTTTGGCCACATAATTAGCAAACGAACTCTGATCGGGTTGATTCTTAAACCATCGGACTCTTTTTTTCGAGACGAACGACTTTCGTGTTGAACACTTTTCGAGAATCGCGCCAGATGGGCTTTAAAAGTGATGATTTCCGATTTTACCCTTAGAAGTGGGGGCATTTTAGTCATTTCCGGATTTAAGATATTTTTTGTTTTAATATTTTATTATTATTTGTATCAGCAGCCATTTACCAAAAAAAAAGATGTAGTGTGTTGGGCGTGAGGAGAGAGAAAGGTGAACGGCTTCATGGACGACCCTCCGACGGTGGCGCGCGTCGGTGCCATTATGTTCGTCCAGCCAAGACGCGTCTTAAGGTGGCCGGTAATCGTGCTGTCGACGTCGGACGGTGGCGCAAGAAGAAGAAAACATGTGCGACTTGAGGTTCCCGATCCTGGCTCATCGGTTCGCTTCATGAGCCGTGCCACCCGCCAAATCGAAGCCCTCGATGAGTACTGCGAGTGTGTGGAGTCAATTTCACCGATCAGCGGCCGGAATCACGTAAAACGAGGAGAAAAGTGTCGGTGAATAGTAAACCAATATTGAACAGTAGCTCCGATCGAAATTCTGATCACACAGCGCGTTCGTATGGCCGTTGGGAGTCCGAATATGGCCTGAGAATTTCTGTACGACTCTCCGTTTAGAATTTGATATTTCAAAGTGTATCGATTTGTATTCGGATGTTTTCGATATTTTCGTAGTGTAACGAATTTGCATGAGATGAATTAGATATGTTTTAATATGTTAAAACGATTAATATGGTAGAATCCGGGGAGAATCGGATGAGATATGATCGATCCGGTAGAATTAGCGAGTTTCCGGTAAAACGGAGTTTCTCGCGTGAATGAGCGTAGTTGATCGTAAGTATAGTTATGATGTAAACAAGATATTGCGAGGGTAATTAGGTAATTCTGGATAGGTTCGGAAGGTTTGAGGCCCTTCCGTAGCGTTTACGGAAACTTTTCAGCAAGTTTTGTCGCAAACGCGTAATAAGAGCTATCTAGTTAATTCGGAATAGTATAGAAAGGCATATTAGAGTAATGAAGCATAAACCATCGAGTCGGTGAGGGTTCATATATTCCAAGAAAGTCCGGAAGCTTATATAGATGAGTAGAAAATTCCACAAATAACGGTTCTGACCCTGTGTTGTTATTATTTTGACAGATCGGACCCAGGTTCGGAGTCTCCGCAGAACCAGGTAAGTAACTCATGCTGTAAGTACTTGATAGACTTAATAGTGTTCGAAATAAGTAGTATAATAAAGTTGTATATAGTTACATGTATGAAACCTATATATATTTATATACTTATATAAAGATGAATGTAGAAGAAATAAGCAGGTGTATTTATATACACATACAGATAAGAACAAGTAATTATAAGCAGATGTATGAGCAAGAGATTAGTATGAGCACATAGAAGTATAGAGATGCATATATAGGTACTATAGATGAACAACAGTAATGCTCTTGGAGAGTTATTGTCAACTCTCAAGGAGGCTGAGAATGAGCTTCTAAAGGGCAACAAGCGCGAGGCGCACTTTGCATCGACATCTCATGCACCTAGGGCTGGGCTCAAGGCAACTGGAGGTGTGAAAAAGAAGAAGCATAACATAAGGGGCAAGGCCAAATCGGCAAAGGCTTATGGGAAGCCAAAGGAAAAATCTCAGGATGTTTGCCTATAGTGCGGCAAACGGGGTCACTAGAAGCGTGACTATTGCAAGTACAAGGTGCTTCAGAAGGAGATTAAAGCGGGGAAGGCACCAGCTTCAGGTATGTTTGTTATTGAAATAAACATGGCTACTTCTAGTTTTAAAAATTGGATTTTTGATTCTGGTTGTGGTACCACATAAGTTCTGATGTGCAGGATCTACAGATTAGTAGGAGACTGACCTCAGGGGAGATTGATCTATGCATTGGAAATGGGGCACCAGTCGCCGTTTTGGCCGTTGGCACTTTTGTTTTAGAACTGCCTTCGAGGCATGTACTAAAACTTTCAGACTGTTATTATGTACCTAGTTTGACTAGGAATATTATCTCTGTATCTTGTTTGACCCAATGCGGGTACACTTTTGTATTCCGAAACACTGGGTGTTTTGTTTATAAAGATGATTTTGAGATATGTTCTGCTGATGCTAATAATGGCATTTATATTTTGAATATAAATCAATCTCAAACATATAATGTAACAAACAAAAGGCTCAAACTAAGTAACAAAGATGAAACTTATATGTGGCACTGTCGTCTGGGACACATTAACAAGACTCGCATATCCACACTTTCGAAGAGTGGGTACTTGGACGAATTTGATCCAAATTCATATGACGTCTGCGAATCTTGCTTATTAGGTAAAATGCCTAAATCACCTTTTAGCGGTAAAGGTGTACGCGCCACCGAACTGTTAGCCCTCAGTCATAGTGACGTTTGTGGGCCCATGTCTAGCCAGGCTAGAGGTGGATAACGAATATTTCGTAACCTTCACAGATGATGCATCGCGTTATGGTTATGTGTATCTTATGATACACAAGTCAGAAAATTTTGAGAAATTCAAAGAGTTTCGACACGAAGTTGAAAAACAGACCGGCAAGAGTATAAAGACATTACGGTCGGACCGTGGTGGCGAAAACATGAGCAATGAGTTCCTAGATTACTTGAAAGAATATGGTATTCTTTCACAGTGGACACCTTCTGGAACACCGCAATTAAACGGTGTATCCGAACGGAGAAACCGAACTCTGTTGGATATGGTAAGGTCTATGATGAGTCGCACTGAGCTTCCTATTTCCTTCAGGGGATATGCATTATACAGTGCAGTTCTTATTTTGAATAAGGTTCCGTCAAAGTCTGTACAACAGACACCATATGAGATATGGACAGGAAAGAAACCGGATTTCTCATTCCTAAAGATTTGGGGATGCTGGGCATACGTCAAACGTTTGGAAGGTACCAAACTTGAGCCCAAATCGGATAAATGCCTATTCGTAAGATATCCTAGGGAAACCAAAGGATATTACTTCTATCACCCACGGGAGAATAAAGTATTTGTTGCTCTACATGCGGTTTTCCTTGAGAAGGAATTCCTAAATGTAATGGTTAGTGGGAGGAAAGTAGAACTCGATGAAAATCGGAGTGATACTATTCCTAGTATAGAATCCTCAACGGAATAAGAACAGTCCATCCGGTATGATACTGTACCACAATCTTCTATTACACAAGGACCGCGTAGGTCGGAGAGAGTCCGGAACCAACCTGAGAGGTATGTTCTGATCTCACCTCATGTAGATATTAATCTTATTGAGGATAATGAACCGGCTACGTATGAGGAAGCGATACAAGATATCGATTCCGCTTTATGGCAAGAGGCCATGAAGTCCGAAATAGATTCCATGTACGCCAACCAAGTTTGGACACTGGTTGATGCACCAGAAGGCGTAAAGCCTATTGGATGCAAATGGGTCTTCAAGAAGAAGACCGACATGGATGGCAACGTACAAGCGTACAAAGCTAGGCTTGTAACGAAGGGGTATCATCAACGACATGGTATCGATTACGATGAAACTTTCTCACCCATTGCCATGATTAAATCCATTCGGATAATGCTTGCTATTGCTGCATATTTCGATTACGAGATATGATAGATGGACGTTAAAACCACTTTCCTTAACGGAAACCTTTTGGAGGATGTTTATATGCAACAGCCTGACGGTTTTATCGTGCCTAGACTTGCAAACAAGGTTTGTAAGTTGAATTGGTCCATTTATGGACTGAAGCAAGCATCGCGGCCATGGAACCAACGTTTGATGAGATCATAAAAGAATATGATTTCATTCAAAACGAGGATGATCCTTGTGTATATAAGAAGGTTAGTGGGAGCGCACTGACATTCATTGTCCTTTATGTTGACGATGTATTGCTTATGGGCAATGACATTCCCATGTTAACATCGGTGAAAGCTTGGCTTTCATTAAAATTCTCCATGAAAGATCTGGGAGAAGCAGCCTCTATTCTAGGAATAAAGATCTACAGGGATAGATATAGAAAGCTGCTTGGACTCTCCCAGAGCATGTACATTGACAAAGTGTTGAAAAGATTCAAGATGGATCAGTCCAATAGGGGACTGTTACCAGTGTCACATGGCATCTCTCTATCTAAGGACATGTGTCCTAAAACTCAAGATGAGAGAAACAGCATGAGTCGGATACCGTTCACCTCGGCAGTCGGATCGATCATGTATGCCATGATATGTACACAACCTGATGTCTCGTAAGCTTTGAGCATGTGTAGTCGCTATCAGGCCGATCAAGGTGAGAGTCACTGGATGGCGGTTAACAACATCCTTAAGTATCTAAGATGAACTAAGGATGCTTTCTTAATTTATGGAGATGGAGAACTTGAGGTAACTTGGTATACCGATGTAAGTTTCCAAACCGATAAAGACGACTCTAAGTCGCAATCCGGGTACATATTTTGTTTGAACAACGAAACAGTAAGCTGGAAATCTTCCAAGCAATAGACTGTTGCCGATTCAACAATAGAAGCGGAGTATATTGTTGCAACTGAAGCAGCAAAAGAGGCAGTTTGGATCTGTAAATTCCTAATTGGATTAGGAGTTGTTCCGTTAGCAGCTGAGCCCGTTCCATTATATTGTGACAATAACGGGGCTATAGTTCAGGCTAAGGAACCACGGTCTCATCAACGATCCAAGCATGTTCTTCGACGTTTCCATCTGATTCGTGAGATCATACATCGTGGCGAGTGAAGATCGAGAAAGTCGCATCAGATGACAACATTGCAGATCCGCTGACGAAAGCTATTTCACAGCAAAAGTTTGAGAAACATATAAATAGTTAAGGTGTTTGATGCTTGAGTGACTGGCTATAGGCCAAGTGGGAGATTGTTAGACAATTATGACCCATAGCGTCACTGTTTGTAAAAGACATTGTGTTTTTGTACAAAATTGAATATGTAGTAATGAAATTGCCTTTTATCATTTCATAATTTATTTACTTTGATATATAAATGGTAAAAGTCCATATGATTAGTTCCGGATTGAGATGATATGAGACAGTATCAATCCATAAATGTTTAATCATTAAATACCCCTAGTCGTAGTATTATCGAGACTGGACATCGATAATGCGGAATAGACTAGTATTGCACTTGTACGCATTGTGAGGGCATAACATCATAGTTCTCATATGTTTAAGTATATGATACTTATGCAAGTGCGATAGGAGGTTGTGTTTTACCGATGGTACGAAAAATAGCTTCGCTCTGGATAGACCCCGCGGAATCCCATTGGTAGTATGTATATGTGTCTATGGGAGTCCGCGTTAGGGTAGGTGTATTTGGTATTAACCTGAGACTTGCATCGCTAGTACTTGCGACAATCGGTAAACTTTGGTTTTGGTCGTCCAGGGCTTTAACAGGTTCTGTGTACGCCTCAATTGGGTTTATCGAGAATCGTAGTGTATTGGGTGTGATGTCAAAATGGAAGTATCACTTCAGACATATGAAGATGATGATCACGCAGGGATTCATAACTAGTTCTCTATTGTGTTGCAACCATCGGGATAATGTGACAAGGTCATAATTATCCGATTCAAAGAGACTAGTTGCTTGATATCTGATATGTGCTTCGTACGGGGCAGACACTATACCAGCCCCAGGCCTAGCACGTGACATCTGATACTGGATCGCAATACGAGATACTACGTATACTACGCCTGACATAGATTATATATTCCAGTAAGAATATTTCTGGAGAATTGGGTAGGCACGGTGCTTTGCTAGAAGCCAACCATGTCTTGTAAATCGGTAAGCACGTGATACGAGGTACTCACTTTATCGGATAGTCCGATAACCGGATTTACTGCCAACATATCCAAAGATCTCTTGGGTCGCTTCCCAAAGATTCACCGATGACAGTTGACTTAAATTAGAATTAATCTGGGATTAATTTGGAGAGAGAAAATTAATCTGGGATTAATTAGGGCTTTATTTAATCTGGGATTAAATGTGTTCAGTAGAGAGAGAACGCGATTAATTTGGAATTAATCGGTAAAATAAATTTAATACTTAAATTTGATTTTTCTATTTAATTTATTCGAATGGGCTAAAATTAATATATCGGATATATTAATATGAATTGGATTTCATTACGAAATTAAAGTCGGACTTTAATATGAACGAACGAATTAATTTAGAATTAGTTCGTAAACGACGTTCGTAATATATTTTCAAGACATCGTTATTTAATTAAATTAGATTTAATTATTTAGCGATGAAAGTTTGTTTAATTGGATGAAACGGAACCGAGCCGCGGTAAATGTTTGTAGAGATATTTGAATTTTGAATTCAAATAGTGGGGTCCACTTCACATGTGTGGTAAGTGGTGGTAGTTGGCATTTATGCCAAGCCACCAACCACCCAACCACCTTGTATTGGTTTTGGTAAAACTATTTACCCAACTACCAAGTTCTGGTGAAAAGGGTAAAAGGGTTTTACCAAAAGCAAATCTTTACACACTTTGACACAAGTTGAACAAAATAGAAACCCTAGAGAATACTCTCCCTTGGGTGTGAGTTCCTTTCTCTTCTTCTCTTGGATTTTGTTCTTCAAATCAAAAGCTAGCACTTAAGCAAGTCAACAAATGTGATAGGGAAACATCTTCAAGAGTTGGAATCAACACTTTGCTTGGATCTTGGAGATCATCTTCACAAATTATTTAAAAGCTCAAATCCATTCCTTGTAAGTATTCCGCAACTTATAATGTTCTTATTCAATGTTTTTCATGCTTATTAGATCCTTGGCATGTTCTAGGAACACTAACATTTACGTAATACCTTAATCCCCGACGAAAATGAGAATTCAATAATTAAATTGAATTCCATAATGGGAAATGGACCCCATGAATATATTTTGACTGACAGCTTTGCCACGTTCTCGCCTACGTATATTCATTAGGTAGACTACTCATTGTCAATCACACTCACTGTGACTCCTAGGTTCGGTCTTAATTATTTATCGTTATGACAACTTTGGAACGTTCACAATGAGGCTTATCAAGGTTATACTTGTCAATGACAAACTCAAGCTATACCGATGTAGTCCTGACAGCTTTGGCACATTCAGGATTTCCATTTTCACTTAAATTTGTCTCTTATCATATAAGTTCTACTAGCGCAAATGAACTACCTTCAACTATAACTGCACAACTTTGGAATGTTACAGCCATAGCATCATGAAAACATTTACATCTATATTGACAAGGCGGACGAAGAAACAAGTATTCCTAATACTAGTCACTTTCTTAAAACCTTATTTAAATGAGGATTTTCCAACAAAAGATGATTTTACTTTATTTAATCAAATTAAAAAAACACATGTATGTATTAATTAATGATTAATTTAAACATTGAATTTTAAAGGGCTAATCATATCGGGTGTCCAGGATCTAACTCGTTCTGATACCATTTTATTGGGGTCAAATCAGAAGGCGCAGCGGAAGAAGTGCTTTTCGGACGAAATCGTAGTTTAAAATTTTTAAACCTATGAATATATTATTTAATATTCAATATTAATAAGTCATTCATATTCAGCTAAACATATTTATTCGATATTATATAACGACCTAAATAATATAGAAACACAGCGAAACTTTTGCGAAAAATTTTTCCGTAAAATAGCATAAAACGCATTTTCGGCCGAACCGACCGACCAATGCACATGGGCACCGCCCAGGTCAGCCCCAAAAATATTTGGATAGTTCGTGAGCTACCCGAACAATGCCCAATTCACTGTTTGGGTAGCCGTTACCCGGTAACGTCGTTTTTCACTGTTTTCGCGTATTTTCACTTCGAAATAATTTCTGATAAATATTTTTCTAGATCAATTAAAATAAACCAGTTTATTCTAATTACTCAACAAAAAAAAAAACTAAATTTTTATCTGAAAAATTATATTTATCATTAATTTCTGTGAGACCCTTAAGCTTTGCAAAATTTTCATTTTAGTCCTAAAATTGTCAAATATAATTTTAGATGATTCTAAATCATTTCTAAAATGATTCTTAACATGTTCGAAACATGAAAACATAATTTTCAACTCAAACCTCTCAATTTCTTCAAATTGCCGAGAGGATCCCAACTTTTCCCTTAATTGCAATTTAGCCCCAAATGTTCAAAACATGTCAAGATCAAATCTAATTAATCCGAGATTTGATAAACATCATATATGTATGTATTAGAATATACAACATATATGGAAAGCCCTAAAATTAGATTAGGTTCAGAACCCAAATTTCTCAAAATACTCAAATTGCTCAATTTACACTAAATTGATAAAATTAAATACTTTAATCAATCAAATACCACACCAATCAAGTCTCACCATCATTAAACAACTCAAGAAAAATTATAAATTATTTATGAATGGCTAAGCAACTCTAGAATGACAACTTTGATTACTAATTAATCAAATAAACTTAATTACTCCTAATAAGCTTATTATTTAATCATACATGCTAATCACATCCAACAAGCTTCAAACATTGGGCTAATCATACATGCTAATCAATCAACTCTAGAATGGCTGTGTGAGTGGTTTTATTTATTGCTTGTGTATTGGGCTGGACTTTACATTTGCCTAGCTTCTGTGGATGTGGGCAAGTTGCGCTTGGTTTGGATCTGCCATTATGGGCTGTGTTTTTCCATAAATGGGCTGATTTGGGCTGTCGCTTGCTTAGCTGTCAAATAGGCGATGTGTTTATAGGCTGAACATTTGGGAAGCTGATTTGGGCTTCTTGCTTCTCTGTTTCATATTATAGCCTTGTTAATTTTCTTGGGTTAAATTTCTGAAAATTTGTCTGGCTTTGGATTGTGTCAAATGCTATTGGACCTTATTTTGGGCCTACAATAGCTGATATGGGCCTAGGCAAAGATTTTCTTTTTATGTGCTTGAAGCTGCGCTGTGTTCACTTTGGGCCGCATGCATGGCTTGGTGAATTGGCGAATTGGCTACATGCGCAAGTGGATATATGTGGCAGCTGCTTGGTTATGGTGGCTGGCTGGTGTTTTGGTCATTGGGCTCATTATGGGCCTGCTGATTTCAAGAGACTGATTTTTGGATGGGCTAATTTCGGTTTGCATGACTCACGACGCTCCTTCTCATAGTCTACGTTTGTATGCTATGGAAGTAGGTAGCATTCATGGGTTCGGCTTGTTTCATTGCTCGGCCGATTATCGTTTCGCGGCTGGTTTTGATGTGTTTTTTGCCGATTGTTTGGCATTATGGGCTCTGGGCTTTTATCTGCTTCATATAGTTTTTGTATCTTGGCCATGTTTTTGGCTTTATTGAACTTTGGTTCATTGTTGTGCTTTTAGCTCTTTCCTGAGGGATGTCCCTTGTACAATTGTACAAAAAATATCTTTTTAGAATATACTTGTAATCTTTTCAAAAAAAAAAAAAAAAAAAGCTTCAAACACATATAATTACAAGCCCAAAGAGTAAAGACATCAACTTAGCAATAAAAATTGAAGCCAAGATTAATTGATATAATTTTCATGTAGAAAAAAGTGGGAAAAACTTACAAAATCTCTAAGTTTTTGCTTTGGTTTTCCTTTCTTTATTCAACAAATGCTCTCAACTCTCTTTGTAAAATATTATGAAACTTATCTTAGTATTGAAAATGAAAAAACAAAACCATTTTGTTAAAAATCTAACTTGGCCGATTTCACAACTAATAAATCAAATAACAATTATTTATTTTTCTTGCATTTTAATTGGAACAAGTTTTGCTTTAATAAAGTTAACAATTATCTTTAATAAAGCAAACCAAAAATGTATTCCAATAATATCAAGCAAAATAAAAGCAAAATCATCGCCAAAGATATTTATTTCATTAATTAATTTAATTATTTAACAATTAAATAATTAAATACAAATATCTTAAATATACACATTATATTTACATTAAATATCTCAAATACATATATTAATGATATGTGTCAAATATCACAATTGATATTTTATTAATGTGTATTTAATAAAATCAAGTGTTAAGTACAAATACATATTAATTCGGAAATAACCGTTAGGTCCCGATTGTATTTATTTTTGTTTAACCATTAAATGAGTTATAAATAATCAATATTATTCATAACAGTTGCCCTAGTACTCTATGAGTATATTCCATTAGTGTGACTCTCTAGATTTAGACATATCCGTCACGAAATCCAATTTCGTGTGCATAATTCACCCACCCATAAATTATGACGATCACATATAAATTTGCTGAATCATACCGATCGAGGTCACTGCATATGTATAATCCCTCCGTCATAGGTATCTGTATTATCCCAGAGATATAGATATAAACATCAAATCTCTATAGGAATAATCTAGTCGACGTATCTATTAGCAATCTTTAACTAACATTCGGAACTCACTTCCGAAGTATACTGTGGCCATAGATTTAACAATTTACTAATCACATATGGACGACCTATACTTTGTACACAGAACTGACGAATCATTTATTGATACTCAAAAGATATCATGACCATGAGTTTACACCCAACGAACAGACGGAGGTCTGATCTAAATGGATCGGTGACGTGACTGCCATCTAAGTATGAAGGATAACCATATATCCACAGTGGTATCTCAAGTCAAAGAATCCCTATGCTACTCAATTAGGAAATCTAATTGACGTTGGTGTACCATATATTAAGAAATCTTCTGTGAGTCGTTCAGTGTTTATCAAATAAACTTCTACACATTTATACGAGTCTCCCAAGACTCGTGGTTTATTGGGATAAACTATCGGACCAAGTCCGATATACAACATGTACTGGTCTCAGCGGATTTTAATAGCCGACCGTGTTAGTAAATCTTGACCAGGAACTTAATTTAAGGATATACAACTTATAGTGACACTTCCCATTGTCAATTAAAAGTTATGTTGTAACTACTCACTACGTTGCAAATCCTGGGGTCTGTTTCTAATATATATACCTATCACTAAACAAGATTTTATTTCAATCTAATCAAAATTAGATCGAATACGTATATAAAAGACAATATGTGCTACCATTTAAATTAGTAAAATTATGGAAAAAATGTATTGCTTGATTTTAAGAATCGAACATAAATACGATACAGATTGGCGCTCAGACCACCAACCCTAACATATACAGATAATCCAAATCACCTATATCAATCAAAACCATAACGTATTATACAATACCAAAAATAAATTCAAGTAACAATCATGAGACCTATATAGTCTACATGTAGCAGAAAACTTACTCAGATGATCGGATATCATGTAGCAGCAGTCACCGATACCTAAACCTTTGCTCTGATACCACAACTGTAACACCCCGCCAAAGGAAGGATGCTACCGAGTTACTGATTATGTGGTAACAGAACAAGGTGTAAATAAAATTTTATAATTTGCGTTCTAGAAGTTGAAATCAAGTTCTGTAAAATTATAGGTACTCTAGACACATAAGTGAGTAACATATCTAAAATTTAAAATTTTTGGACTTAAGACGTGGTCGGAACGAATTTTTGAAGTTGGGCGACCTGCTTCCCCAGTGCCCAGATTTTATGTCGGACAGCCCTTGAATTTCGGTCTATAAGTTGAGTTTCTGTAGTCGTAATTGAGATCCGTAAAAACCATCATAAAGTAGATATATTGAGGATCATTATATTAAATTTTTAGTTATAGATTCATTCTCAGTTAATTCTGGCGAAATTTCAAAGTTGGTATATAAACTGTAAATTTCTGGCCGTTAGAATAAATTAAGTTTTCGCTATCTCACTTACGTAACTCCAAACCTAAGTCCGTGAAATTCATGGATACCATAGATCTCATCAATATTCAGCAAGTTTCTGTATCCATACATTGTATATTCTTTTATGTCATATGAAGATGTTTCGAATTATGCAAACTAACGATCGTATTGACCTTAGATAGATGCCAGGATACTAAGAGGTAGCTCACGCCGTGAATCCTCTCGATTTACCATAGCACTGTGAGTGGACACTTTTCCTTTAAACTGATTTTTATTTCGTTATCATTGTTTTAGACTTATATTTTCATGTTTTAGGGCGTTAGAAGAAATTATTTACAGTTATTTTATATACAGTTATGTTTTGAGATAGTAAAAGATTTTTATAAAGCATTGTTTACTGATTTCATTTTTAAAGTATGATTTTCATGTTTTCGGGGCATGAGGTAAAACCTCACCCCAGTATGTAACTTGAGATTCAAAAGAAATTAACGGATATAGAGAGCAGGTGCATATGTTGAGGACTGGGGGGACGCTCCTAGATCCTCAGCGCTCAGATGGTACATTCCTGGGCGGAGATGCGCCTATGGGCGGAGATGTGCCTTCGGGCGGAGATGTGCCTTCGGCCGGAGATGCGCCTACGGGCGGAGATTCTATTTTCAGAAAAAAAAAAAAAAAGGATTTCAATTTTTCAGTTTTCAAAAAAAGAGTTTTAGAAAAGAATTTAGTAAGACGAATTTAGAACGAAGTACAAGAAAGAGTTTTTAGTTTTCGGATTTCAGATTTTCAAGAACACAGTTTCAGAATTTCAGAATACAGATTTTTAACCAATAGTTTTCAGAAAACGGATTTCTCGAAGCCAGAGTTTTTAAAGACAGGTTTCAGTAAATTTGATGAAGTTTTTAGAACAAGAGTTCTCATAAAAGATATTTGAAAATGTGATTTTAAAGTTAGAAGACCTTTACTTCAGTTTTCAGTTTTCGTTCACTCACTTAGATCGTATGAAGATCTAACCCCCCTCCAGCCTTTATGTTTTTGCAGGATTTCCGGAGGACAAGCTCGAAAGGATGGATACTGATGCAGTCCCCAGGGTTGGAGTCCACCAGTTTAGAGTCAAAGTATTATAGTCCGGTTAGAGTTGCATATATGCATTAGTGATGTGACAGTCATTACAAGAAGTCTTTAAAGTGTTGTAAAAGAAGTATTCCTAAGTATGCATTAATAAAAGTATTTTATGTTGTTTGTATTATGGTCTGTATGCATGACATTGCATTAGAATAATTTACGATACAGTCAGATAGTCAGAGGCTTATGGGGTTAGCACAGCTATCCCTTGCCGGCGACATCCCCCTGTTGGGTTTCTAATAT
The DNA here is from genome assembly GCA_019454045.1 of Zanthoxylum bungeanum. Classification (NCBI taxonomy): domain Eukaryota; kingdom Viridiplantae; phylum Streptophyta; class Magnoliopsida; order Sapindales; family Rutaceae; genus Zanthoxylum; species Zanthoxylum bungeanum. The sequence goes on from SKCR01004402.1 coordinate 68,841, forward strand.
AGTCCCAAGATCATCACAAAGCATGAAATAAGAATGAATAAATTGAAAGAGTGGCGGAAACACACTTACAATGAACAGATGTGATGAATGCTCAATAAAAATTCCTCCTTTCCTCTTGATGAGTATTCGGCCAAGGAAGATTTGTTTCGTTGAAGAAAATTTCCAAGCTCCAAGCTCCAAGAATGAGATCCAAGCTCTTGAATCTATTCCCTATCACCTTTGTTTGATCCACCAAAGTGTGCTAGCAAAAATGGCCTTTGAAAAATCAAAGAAAAAACCCTAGGTATATTTCCCTCAAGTTTCGGCCATGGGAGTGTTTTTGGGAGATAGAGTGTTTTGTTGTATCAAATACCAAAACCCTAGTGAAAAAATGAAAAAGAAAAGCTTTTAACCTTTCCAAAAAGTTAAAACCCCCCCCCCCCAAATTTCCCCTCCAAAAGTCAAAAGGTCAAAAGTCAAAAGGTCAAAAGTCAAAAAGTCAAAGTCACTTTTCATAAAGTGATTTGACTTCCATCACACATCAATGACATGTGATAGAACTTGCGATGTGATTTACGATGTGACTTGCGGCTGCACGTGATTCAAAATCGACGCAACTTCGCAAACACATTCCGAGCTCGGTTTCAATAATTCTAAATTAACGATTTTTACGATGCCTCGTAAACAAATCTAATTTACTATTCACATCGCTCGAGAATTAATTCTAAATTAATTCGAGTGCCCGAATTAAAATCTAATTTTAATTCCGAATCGAAATCCAATTTCGTTTAATATATCGAATATATTTTTTTATCGATTAATTCCAAATTAATCTCTCTCTCTCCTCTAATAGTACTTTATCCTAGATAAAGTTTCTCTCGTTTTAATCCCAGATTAAGTTTGAATCAAACGTGATAGGTGAATTCTCGGGAAGCGATCCAAGAGATCTCCAGATTTGTTGGCAGTAAATACAGTCGTCGGACTATCCGAACACGTACGTACCTCGTACTATATTTTACCGATTTACGAGGCAAGGTTGGCTTCTAACAAAGTGCCATGCCTACCCAATTCTCCAGAAATATTTTTACTGGAATATAAGATCTATATCAGGCGTAGTATACCGTAGTATCGTGTCTAGCGATCCAGTATCTGATGTCACGTGCAAGGCCTGGGGCTGGAATAGTGTCTGCCCCGTACGAAGCACATATTGGATATCATACAACTAGTCTCTTTGAATCGGATAATCATGACCTGGTTATATTATCCCGATGGTTGCAACACTATAGAAAACTAGTTCTGAATCCCTCCGTGATCATTATCTCCATATCTCTGAAGTTATACTTCCGTCATGACATCATATCCAATACATTACGATTCTCAATAAATCTAGAAGAGGCGTACTCAGAACCTGTTAAAGCCCTGGACGACCAAAACCAAAGTTTATCGATTGTCGCAAGTACTAGCGATGCAAGTCTTAGGTTAAGACCAAATACGCCTACCCTGAAGCGGACTCCCATAGACACATATACATACTACCAATGGGATTCCGTGGGGTCTATCCAGAGCGAAGCTGTTTTCCGTACCATCGGTAAAACAGGACCTCCTATCGCACTTGCATAAGTATCCAATACTTAAATATATGAGAACTATACCGTTATGCCTTCACAACGCGCACAAGTGCAATACTAGTCTATTCTGCATTATCGATGTCCAATCTCGATAATACTACGACTCTGGATATTTAATGATTAAACCTTTATGGATTGATACTGTCTCATATCATCTCAATCCGGTACTAATCATATGGACTTCTACCATTTATATTAAAGTAAATAAATTTGTAAAATGATAAAAGGCAATTTCATTAATACATAGTTAATTTTATACAAAAACACAATGCCTTTTACAAACACAATACAATGGAATGGTTTTAGCTGCTAACGGAACTACTCATAATCCAATTAGGAATTTTCGGATCCAAACTACTTCCTTTGCTGCTTCAGCTGCAGCAATGTACTCCACTTCTGTTGTTGAATCGGCAACAGTATCTTGCTTGGAAGATTTCCAGCTCACTGTTATGTTATTCAAACAAAAAATGTACCATGATTGCGACTTATAGTCTTCTTTTTCAATTTAGAAACTTACATCGGTATACCCAGTTACCTCAAGTTCTTCATCTCCATAGATTAAGAAGGCATCGTTAGTTCGTCTAAGATACTTTAGGATATTCTTAACCGCCATCCAGTGACCTTCACCTGGATCGGCCTGATAGCGACTACACATGCTCAAAGCATATGAGACATCAGGTCGTGTACATATCATGGCATACATGATCGATCCGACTGCCGAGGCGAACGGTATCTGACTTATGTTGTCTCTCTCATCTTGAGTGTTAGGACACATGTCCTTAGATAGATAGACGCCATGTGACATTGGCAACAGTCCTCTCTTGGACTGATCCATGTTGAATCTCTTCATCACTTTGTCAATATATATGCTCTGGGAAAGTCCAAGCAGCTTTCTAGATCTATCCCGGTAGATCTTTATTCCCAGAATAAAGGTTGCTTCTCCCAGATCTTTCGTGGAGAATTTTAATGAAAGCCAAGATTTCACCGACATTAGCATGGGAATTTCATTGCATATTAGCAATACATCGTCAACATAAAGGACAATAAAAGTCAGTCATCTCCCACTAACCTTCTTGTATACACAAGGATCATCTTCGTTTTGAATGAAATCATTTTCTTTTATGATCTCATCGAAACGTTGGTTCCATGACCGCGATGCTTGCTTCAGTCCATAGATGGACCGATTTAACTTACAAATCTTATTTACAAGTCTAAGCACGATAAAACCGTCAGGCTATTGCATATAAACATCCTCCAAAAGGTTTCCGTTGAGGAAAGCGGTTTTAACGTCCATCTGCCATATCTCGTAATCGAAATATGCAACAATAGCAAGCATTATCCGAATGGATTTAATCATGGTAACGGGTGAGAAAGTTTCATCATAATCGACACCATGTCGCTGAAGATACCCCTTCGTTACAAGCCTAGCTTTGTACGTTTGCACGTTGCCTTCCATGTCGGTTTTCTTCTTGAAGATCCATTTGCATCCAATAGGCTTTACGCCTTCTGGCGCATCAACCAGTGTCCAAACTTGGTTGGTGTACATGTTGGGGTTGGTGCTCCGAGCGCCAATTCCCGGTTGTATTTCTTTGAAAATACTTCTGTAAAACATTATTATTATGAATAATATATGTTGTTTCTATAATATAATGAATCTTTTAATATGGTAAAGACGTAATGACCAAAGAATGATTAGTCATGCTACTGTTGCAAAAACGTCGTAACTGACATTGAATAGTATCATGACGTTGTCATTCTCAGACAGTTCATGGTTAAGGTTTACACTACTTGGTCAGTATAGTAAACACGTTGAGACCGGTACATGTCGTATACTGGAATGTATGATTCCAATGGTTTCTTAATGAACCATAAGTCTTGGAGACTAGTATAGACGTGTGGGTGTTTATAGCGGATAAACATTGAACAACTCACCGAAGATTCTTAATGGATGGTACACCAACGTCAATAAGAATCTTCTCGGGTTGAGTAGCACTTGTGATTCTTAGACTTGAGATGCCATTGTGGGCACATGAGACATCTTCTACACTTAGATGGCAGTCACGTCACCGATCTATTAAGATCAGACCTCCGCCTGTTCGTTGGGTGTAGATAGATCCTCATGGTGTTCTATGTGTATGAAGGTAGGATCCGTCAATTCTGTGTACCAGGGCATAGGTAGTCCATATGATTAGCAATCAGATAAAACCATGGGCCCGTGGTAAAGTTTAGAAGCTAGTTCTAAACATACTTTTAGAGATTGCTAATAGAATAGTCGACTGGATAATCCCCATAGAGATTTGACGTTTACATCTATATCTCTAGGATATATCCAGATACCTGTGATGGAGGAATTATACATTTGCCATGACCTCGACATGTATGATTCAGCAAGTTTATCCATGATCGTCATAATTTACGGGTGGATAAATTATGGACACGAAATTGAATTTCGTGACGGATATACTTGAATCTAGAGAGTCTCAATAATGAAATAAACTCGTAGAGCACTATTAATAAATAATATTGATTGTTTATAAAGTCGTTTAACGGTTAAACGCAAATTACATGTGTAGGGACCCGATAGTCATTTACTTAATTATTGTGTATTTACATTTAATGCTTGATTATTTTAAATACACATTAATTAATTGTCAAATTGATATATTTGACTTATATCATAAATGAATATATGTATTTAATATTTAATTTAAATATAATACATATATTTAATATATTTGTATTTAATTAATTAATTAATTAATTAATTGTTAAATGATTAAATTAATTAAAATATAAATATCTTAAGATTTAGATATTTGTATTAAATGATTGAGTTGCCTTTGTTGACTTAAAATAAATATCTATAAAGGTGTTATAAGATATTTATGCAAGTTGATCAAATTAAAGGTGTAATGAAATTGAAATTATTTTTACTTGTATTTGGCTCGGCCAAATTCGGCCAAGGCTAAAATGAACAAGAATAAATTATTTTTCATTTCATTTCATAAGTAACCTAATACACTGTGCAAGAAACTCCATTAAAAGAAAGCAAAGAAAGCTTGTGAGGAAGAAAGATAAAAAAACAAAGAAAGCTTGGATTTTAGTAAGTTTCTTTAACTTACTATTAGATAGGAAAATGTTTCTTAGGATCTAGGCTTTAATATATGATGTTCTTTTGTTATTCTTTTCTTTAATCATGAAATGACAAAATGCACAAAACCCCCCATTTAGGTGCATTCGGCCAATGTGGGAAATTTTTGGGGATTTTGGTTGCCTTGGTGTTTTGATGTTTTGAAAATGCTAAGTTCATCTTAGAAATGATTTAGAATCATTCAAAATTGATTTGATCAATTTCAGATTAAAATGGACTAAATACCAAGTGTAAGGGCAATTCGGTAAATTCACTTAAATATGATTTATTTGAATTTTATTTCTTAATTTGATTATTGGACTATTAAATAAATATGTTTATTTAATTAATCCGAGAAAAAGTTTAGAAGTCCTAAAATACGATTTTCACCACTTCCGTTGCGTTACCGGTTTCTGCCCCTAAAACCCCTACAAAATAGTATCAGAGCGAGTCTGATTCTAGGCCGCTTAAAATGATTAGCTTTATTTAAATCATGTATTCTTGGATTTATACATGCTTATTAGAATCTAAATCGATTAGATTTAGGGTGTATGACACTTAACAGAAAATCCCTAATTAATAAGGTTTTAATGTAATTATATATTTGATGCATGTTATGTGGTCCGTCTTGTCAATACAATTTATGAATACTTCTCCGTGACTACATCCGAGACCGTGCCTCTGCTGTGAGGGTGTAGCCGATAGAGATTTATTTATACCGGATGTATATCGAATACTAGATAAATTCAAGCGAAAGCGGAATTCTGAACGTGCCCTGGCTGTCAGGATTACGTGATTAACTTGAGTTTATCATTGACGAGTTTAACCTTGGTACGTCTCCTTGTGGGCCTACCTTCGCAGCGACAATGAGAAATGACCAGGACCGGAACCTCAGGAGTCACTTTGAGTGATTGAAAAATGAGTTGTCTACCTGATGAATATACGTAGGCGAGACCGTGGCTCTGCTGTGAGCTGAAATATATTCACGGGGTCCACTTTTCACTATTTATAATTAATTTAATATTAAATATTTTTATGTTGTCTGGGGATTACAGTATTGGATGATTTAGTGAGAGGGGCATATTAGATTAAAAATCCATGATCTAGTTTGTGCTTTCGATATTATATGAAACTGCTTAATATCTGCTAACCGTTTTTCATGATCTATATGATAGATTTACGATGGCGGCACAATCCACAAATCAGTTTGCACGTATACTTGATGCGAACAAATAGAAAGGCACTGAGAACTTTACTGACTGGGAACTGGATTTGAGGATTGTCCTCGATTCCGAAAAGCTGGGTTATATTCTTGAGGGAGGAGGAACGCCAAGTTTTTGAAACTTGGAAAGATGATGATTTAAGGGTTAAATCATACATCCTTAGTTCACTGTCTCCGAAACTCAAGAAACAGTACTATGGTATGTTTGTTTCCTATAGTATGATGACGCGATTGAGATAATCATTTGAGAACCAAGAACAAGTGATTGTTCACAAAGTCGCAATGGAACTGTTCCATGCTCGTCTGGATGAGGGGCAAGATGTTAGCCCACATGTTCTTAAGATGATCAATTTGATTGATCAATTGAGGAAACATAATCTTATCTTGAATGACATTCTCGGAAGAAGTGTCATTCTTGGTTCCCTTCCAGCTTCATATCACCAGTTCGTGATGTACTTCAACATGAACGGGACTGTCTGTACCTACCAAGAGCTACATAGGATGTTGCTCACGGTAGAAGAGGACCTTAAGAAGGGAGTACCGACTCGCCCTCCTAGATCTACTTCTCTTTCTGCTTCTTCCCAAGGATGGTCCAAGGGAAAGAAAAAGAAAGGGAAGAAGAAGAAGGCTTCTGGTCCTCAACAACAGGCAAAGTTTGGTAAGCCCAAGAGGGCTTCTGAAGACAAATGCCACCACTGCGGCAAAGTCGGGCACAGGAAGAGGAACTGTCCTGATTACATTGCCCAGCTGAGGAGAGACAGAGCATCAACATCAGGTACATTTATTTTTCAAGTTATTGATATATCTTTGGCTTGTGAAGCCGTTACATCCAACTGGATTTTAGATTCTGCTTGTCCCATTCACATTTGCAATTCGTTGCAGGTGCTAAAGGAAAGTAGGAGGCTAAAGCCCGGAGAGATGCAGTTGCGATCCGGGAGTGGAGACTCACTAGATGCAGTTGCAGTGGGAGTATGCGAGATCTCATTGCCAAATGGGACACTTTTGTTAAATGAATGCTATTTTGTGCCTAGATGTGTAGCTAATATTATATCACTTTTTGTTTTAGATATATAAGGCTTTTGTATTAATATTAAGAACTGTTCTTTGTATTTATATGATAAGAATAATATTCAGATCCTTTATTGTCCAAATAAGCATGGTCATTATACACTGCAACCATCAAAAGATATTTTAAGTTCTGGAATTAATAAACGTAGCTTACCTGAAGTTAATAATACTGAACTTTGGCATATGCGGCTAGGTTACATTGGCGTTAAGCGCCTTACCCAATTGGTTAGGAATGATTTGATACCAGAACTCACCATTGAATCCTATCCAACTTGTGAATCCTGTATTCAGGGTAAAATGACCAAAGCCCCATTTTCTGGTGTTGGACACCGCGCCACTAACTTACTGGAACTCGGTACATTCTGATGTATGTGATCCACTAAGTCAAACTGCTCACAGTGGTTATTCATACTTCGTTACCTTTACCGATGATTTGTCACGATACGGTTATGTCTATCTGATGCGACATAAATCGGAAACCTTTGAAAAGTTCAAAGAGTTCCGAAATGAAGTAGAAAAACAAACTGGTAAATATATTAAATGCCTTCGATCTGATCGAGGTGGGGAATATATGAGTGGTGAGTTCATGGATTATATGAAGGAGAATGGGATTCTCACTCAATATACTCCTCCAGGTACCCCACAGCACAATGGAGTATCTGAGAGGAGAAATCGGACTTTATTGGATATGGTCCGATCAATGTTGAGTTTCACAGATTTGCCCTATTATTTATGGGGCTACTCTCTCTTAATCGCCGCACATCTTTTGAATAAGATTCCTTCAAAGGCTGTTCCTGCGACACCGTATGAGATATGGTTCGGTAGGAGACCAAATCTTAATTATATTAAGGTTTGGGGTTGTCCTGCCTATGTCAGGGTGACTCAACAAGATAAGCTTTCACCTCGAGGGCAAAAGTTTAGGTTTGGGATATCCTTCGAATACGAGGGGATATCTGTTCTATGATACCGAGCATCGAAATGTATTCGTAGCTTGCTTCGTAAAATTTCTAGAAGTAGAATTTTTGTCAGAAGGTGATAATTATAGATAGGTTGAGCTTGATGAAGTCCAACCTGAAATCAACGAACCAACGGAGGAACCTGAAGTTCAAGTAGATGAAGGATCTTCAACACACACACTCCGTAGGTCGGAAATGGTATCTAGACCTCCTGAACGCTTGTATTTGATTCAAGAAAAGAGTCTGGATGTTCTCTTAGTAGAAGAGAGATCATTTCACCTATAGAGAATCGATGTTGGACATCGACTCCGTGAAATGGCAAAATGCCATGAAATCCGAGATAGACTCAATGCATGAGAATCAATTTTGGTACTTGGTTCCGCTTCCCGAAGGAATTGTTCCTATCGGTTATAAATGGGTTTACAAGAGGAAGCGCGGGCCTGACGGTAAGGTTGAAACTTACAAGGCCCGACTGGTAGCAAAAGGTTACACGCAGCGACCTGGAGTCGACTACGATGAAACTTTTTCACCGGTAGCAGTGCTTAAGTCTATTCGGATTTTGCTTTCTATAGATGCGTATCATGACTACGAGATTTGGAAAATGGATGTCAAAATGGCTTTTCTGAATGGATTTCTTGATGAAGAAATCTATATGGAACAGCCGGAAGGTTTTGCGTCCAGCGAAAACTCGGGTATGGTATGTAAGCTTAAGAAGTCCATTTATGGGCTTAAACAAGCTTCACGAAGTTGGAATCTTCGATTCGATGAGATTATTAGATCGTCTGGTTTTCTCAAGAATTCAGAAGAGTCCTGTGTGTATCAGAAGGCTAGTGGGAGCATGGTCGTATTTTTAGTCCTATATGTTGATGACATCCTAATCATTGGGAATGATTTAGGCATGTTACAAAGCGTCAAAGCATACCTCTGTAAGAATTTCTCCATGAAGGACCTGGGAGAAGCTTCCTAAGTTTTAGGGATAAAACTCTACAGAGATAGACAAAGGAGGCTGATTGGGTTATCCCAATCAACGTACATAGATAAGATCTTGGAACGGTATAATTTTGGTAACTGTAAGACAGAAAACATACCGTTCAGACATGGGATTCATCTTTCAAAGAAGATGTGTCCACAAATTGAAGATGAGAAGGTTAAAATGTCTAACCAACCTTATGCTTCGTGTTGGGTAGCATAATGTATGCCATGTTATGTACAAGGCCTGATATCAGTTTCGCTGTTAGCGTAACTAGCAGATATCAATCCAATCCAGGTAATGACCATTGGATGGCCATTAAACATATCCTCAAGTATCTTAAAGGTACTAAGGATAAGTTAATAATTTATGGAGGAAACGAACTGCAAGTTAATGAGTATACAGACTCCGATTTCCAATCGGATCCCGATGATAGAAAGTCTACTTCTGGATTTGTCTTTACCCTTAACGGAGGTGCAGTTTGTTGGAAGAGTTCCAAACAGGGATTGACAGTAGATTCCACCACTGAGGCGGAATATATTGCAGCTTCTGAAGCTGCAAAAGAGACTGTGTGGATGAAGAACTTTATCACAGAATTGGGAGTTGTCCCAAGTATCGAGAATGCGATTTCGTTATACTATGATAATACTGGAGCCATTGCGTAAGAAAATGAACCAAGGGCGCATCAGAAGTCGAAGCATGTGGAACGCAAGTACCACATCATTCGAGAGATTGTGTCGCGAGAGGATATTTTCATGTGTAAGGTACCGAGTGAAGATAATATAGCAGATGTTGGTTTTATTCTAGGTCCCAAGATCATCAAACAAGCATGAATAATAAGTGTGAATACATCAAAGGAGATAGCGGAATACTCACATCGATCGGTTGTGATGATTTGAAGAAGAACAAAATGATATTCCCCTTCAAAGTGGCGCCAATAGTGTGCAGTCCACTGTGTTGGACAATTATGACCCATAGCGTCACTATTTGTACAGATCACAGTGTTGTTGTACAAATTAACTATATAATAAAGGAGATTGCACTCTTATCATTTGTGATTAGATCACCTAGATATATAAGTGATGAGAGGTCCCTATGATTGTTCCTGGACGGAGAATGATATGAGACAGTATCAGTCCACGAATGATAAATCATTAAATATCCCTAGTCAGAGTATTATCGAGATTGGATATCGACAAATACGTAAAAGACTAGTATTACACTTGTGCGCGTTTGTGAGGGTACAACGGCATAGTTCTCATATATATGGGTATATGATACTAATGCAAGTGTAATAGGAGGTTGTGTTTCACCGATGGTACGGGAAACAGCTTTGCTCTGGATTGTCCCCCGCGGAATCCCATTGGTAGTATGACTATGTGTTTATGGGAATCTGCAATCAGGGTAGGTGTATTTGGTCTTAACCTGAGACTTGCACCGCTAACACTTGCGACAATCAATGTACTTTAGTTGAGGTCGTCCAGGTCTTTAACCGGTTCTGCGTACGCCGATACTGGGTATATTGAGAATCGTAGTGTGTTGGGTGTGATGTCAAGACGGAAGTATCACTCCAGTCATAGTGGAGATGACAGTCACGTAGGATACGGAAACTCGTTCTCTTAAATGCTTGAGCTATCGGGATATTATGACTAGGTCATGTTTATCCGATTATAGAGACTAGTTACCAGACATCCGATATATGCTTCGTAGGGGCAGACACAATTCCAGCCCCAGGCCTAGCACGTGATCATCCGATACTGGACAGAAATACGCAATACTTCGGTATACTACGCTTGATATAGATCACATATTCCTATAAGAATATTTCCGGAGAATTGGGTAGGCATGGCGCTTTGCTAGAAGCTAACCTTGTCTTGTGAATCGGTATAACGTAGTACGAGGTACTTACGTGTTCGGATAGTCCGACGACCGTATTTACTGCCAATATATCCGGAGATCTCATGGGTCGCTTCCCAAAGATTCACCGATGATGTATGACTCGCACTATGATTAATCTGGGATTAATTAGTAGAGAGAGAAGATTAATTTCTATAGAGAGAAGATTAATCTGGGATTAATTACGGAGAATTTTATCTGGGATAAAATATTAATTAAAGAGAGAGAACGATTAATTTGGAATTAATCCATAAAATAATATATCCGATATATTATATGAAATTGGATTTCGACGCGGAATTAAAATTGGATTTTAATTCGGGTGAACGAATTAATTCGTTAGCGACGTGAATAGTGATTTCACTAGGCGTAATCATTTAATTACGACGCGACGGAAAATTCGTTAATTTGGAATTAGCGAACCCGAGCCCGAGAGTGATTGCGAGCGCATTCGCATTTCGAATTCGAGCGTGGCACGCAAGTCACATCAAGCGTCAAATCGTTAGTCACATCATGCGTCAAATCAATTGTCACTTTGAGTGATGTGACTTGACAACCTGTCACTTTATTAAAGTGATGTGACTTAAAGTAAAAGTGAAGTGATGTGACTTAAAGTAAAAGTGAAGTGATTGAAAAGCATTTTTGCTTTTTGACTTTTGCTTTTGTATTTGATTTTATTTTTGAAAATAAAATAAAATATAAGTAAATCATTTCTTTTCTCTCTCCCACCAAGCAAGCTCACGTTTTCTCTCTCCCTCACGGTACCTAGGGTTTTTTGGTGAACAAGAAATTTCTTCCTCTCTCTCATTCGGTCTTGGACCATATCTTCTTCATTCTTTTGGTTTGATCAAAGACAATGAAGAAGAAAGAGTGCTAGCACACACATGGGTTATATTATGGTGATAGGGAAACGAATTTATGAGCTTGGAATTTCTTTTGAACCTTGAAGCTTTGAGCTTCCATGGAGGTCTTCAATGGCCGAATTTTCAAGGAGGAAGACACCCCAAAACCGAGCATGATAGCAGTCCAAGAAGGACAAAACCGAGCTCACACAAGGAGGGAAAATGGGTTTTGTTCTTCCTAGCATCAAACTAATCAATGTGAGTATGTATTCCGCTTTATTCCTTTGATGTATTCATGCGTTTTAGTGCTTGATATTGTTGATCTTGGGGACCTAAATTAGAACTCAACACACTGCTCACTGTTTTCAATTTTGTCCATGAATTTGAGCCTCAAACTTACGTCAAACGATTCCGGCTCATGGGTGAGTTTCCCTAACACCTTCGTATACCTCTTAGGAGTGTGCTAGCACATGGATTTTGCCACAAAACCCTCAAAAATGCATCATAAGTTTCGGCCGACATGGGTAGTCCACTGCCTTGGGGGCGTGACTTGTAGAGAGGGAAGAGAGATGGAGAAATGGATTAGGTTAAGGGAAAAAGGTGTCCAACATTTCACTTATATATTTTCCAAAAATACTAAGTATTTACCATTTATTTTATGCTTTTAAAAAACAATAAAACAAATGTAATTACTTTATTTAATTCTTTTACCCTTGGTAAAGGTGAAAAGGAAAAGCCTTTCACTTTTCCAAAAATTTAAAAAATCTTTTCCCCCAAAAATTTCCCTCCAAATCTTAAAGGTCAAAGTCAAAGTGTCAAAGTTACTTTTCCAAAAAGTGATTTGACTTTTATGACTTGCGATGTGATTTGTGATTCGACTTGCGGCACGTGATTCAAAATCGACGTAACTTCGCAAAAACATTCCGAGCTCGGTTTCGATAATTCTAATTAACGATTTTCTCGATGCCTCGTTAATAATCCAATTTACTAATCAAGTCGCTCGAGAATTAATTCTAAATTAATTCAAGTGCCCGAATTAAAATCTAATTTTAATTCCTAATCGAAATCCAATTTCGTTTAATATATCGAATATATTATTTATCGATTAATTCCAAATTAATCGTTCTCTCTCTTTAAATCGATATTTTATCCTAGATAAAATATCTCTGCAATTAATCCCAAATTAATTCTCTCTCTCTTCTAATTAATCCTAGATTAATATATAATGCGAGTCATACGTCATCGGTGTATCATTGGGAAGCGACCCATGAGATCTCCGGATATATTGGCAGTAAATTCGGTCATCGGACTATCCGAACACGTAAGTACCAAGTATTACATTTTACCGATTTACAAGACAAGGTTGGCCTCTAGCAAAGCGCCATACATACCCAATTCTCCGGAAATATCCTTACAGGAATTTGTGATCTATATCAGGCGTAGTATACGTAGTATTACGTATTTCGATCCAGTATCGGATGATCACGTGCTAGGCCTGAGGCTGGATATGTGTCTGCCCCGTACGAAGCACATGTCAGATGTATGGTAACTAGTCTCTATAATCGGATATACATGACGTAGTCATAATATCCCGATAGCCGCGCAGCATATAAGAGCACTAATTTCGTATCCTACGTGACCATCATCTCCATATGACTAGAGTGACACTACCGTCTTGACATCACACCCAACACACTACGATTCTCAATCAGCATTGGCGTACACAGACCCTGTTAAAGCCCTGGACGACCTCAACTAAAGTATATTGATTGTCGCAAGTATTAGCGGTGCAAGTCTCAGGTTAAGACCAAATACACCTACCCTGATTGCAGACTCCCACAGACACAAAGTCATACTACCAATGGGATTCTGCGGTGGTCTAATCCAGAGCGAAGCTATTTCCCGTACCATCGGTGAAACACAACCTCCTATTACACTTGCCTGAGTATCCTATACCCATATATACGAGAACTATGCCGTTATGTCTCACATAACACGCACAAGTGTAATACTAGTCTTTTACGCATCTATCGATGTCCAATCTCGATAATGCTCTGACTAGGGATGGTTAATGATTTATCCTTCGTTGATTGATACTGTCTCATATCATTCTCAATCTAGGAATAAATCATAAGGACCTCCTATCATTTATATAGCTAAGGTGATCTAATTACAAATGATGAGAGTGCAATCTCCTTTGTCACATAGTTAATTTGTACAACAACACTATGATCTGTACAAATAGTGATGCTTTGGGTCATAACTGTCCAACAATCTCCCACTTGGCCTTTAACCAGTCACTCGAGTGTCTAACACCCGAACTATGTACGGTTGGCTCAAACTGCTGAGAAACTGCTTTCGTCAGCGGATTTATATGATTATCGTCTGACGTGATTTATTCGATCATCACATCACCATGATGTATGATCCGAACGAATCAGATGAATAGTCAAGTATGTATCTAGATCGTTGATGAGACCATAATTCTTTAGCCTGTGCTGATGCTGAGCTCAGCCGCTAACAGAACTATATCTAATCCAATTAGATTTATTTATTGACCTAGATGGCTTGTATTGCTGCCTCAGTGCAGCAATAATCCGTATTTGTTATTTATTCGGTAACAGTATTGCTGGAAGATTTCCAGCTCATTGTACCGTTATGTAAAGTGTACAGTACCGTTTGTGACTTTCAGTCGTTTTATCGGTTTGGAAAATTGCAGTAGTGATCCTAGTCACTTCAAGTTCTCCTTATCCATAGATTAAGACAACATCCTTAGATCTCTAAGATTCTAACGGATGTTCTTAACATCAATCCAGTGACTATCACTTGGATTGGCCTGATCATGAATCCATATGCTCAAAGCGTATGAGACACCAGGTCACGTACATTTTTCAATGTACGATTTCCCAGAGAGTATTAACAACTTAAATCTATCCCAGTAGATCTTTATCCCTAGAATAAAGGTTGTTTCTCTCGAGAATTCTACGGAGAATTTTCTCGAAAGCCAAGCTTTCACCGATTGTTATTATGGGAATTTCATTTCCAAGAAATGATATATGTTATCATTATTTATACAGGACATTCATTGTCAGTGCGCTCCCACTAACCTCTTTATATACACAAGAATCATTTTCGTTTTTGAACTAAATCATACACCATTATGATTACATCAAAATGTTAGTTCCAAGAACTTTATGCTTGCCCCAATCCAAACATGGATCGAACAATACGCAAACCTAGTTTGCTGGTTTAGGTACGACAAAATCATCAGGATGTTATAAACATCCTCCAAAAGGTTTCCGTTTAAGGAAAGCGATTTTGATCTTTAACTGACACATTTCATAAATGAAACGTGCAGCTTCAGCAAGCATTATCCAAATGGATTTACCGTGGCAACAGTTAAAAGGTTGAACCGTAGTCAACACAATCTTGATAACGATACCTTTTCGTCAATAAGCCTAGCTTAGTACGTTGGTATGTTGCCATCCATGTATGTCTTCCTTGAAGACATTTACAGTACCAACAGGCACAATGCCTTACGGTACATCAATTAATGTCCAAACATAGTTGTTATACATGGAATCCATCTTGGACTCATGGCACTTTACCATAATAGGAGTCGATACCTTGTATCACTTCCTCATACGTAGTTGGGTCTTCCTCATAAAGATTGACATCTTTATGAGGTGAGATCAGAAACCCATACCCCATGTTGTTTTCTGACTCTCTTCGATCTACGCGGTTCTTGTGTACACGAAGATTAATGGTATATGTTCATCTTTGATGAACAGTTTGTGTTCCATTAAGGACTTCATGCCTTGAACAGTATTACTCCGATTTTCATCGAGTTATACCATTCTCCCACTTACCACTGCATATCGGTATTCCTCTAAGGAAGACCGCATGGTGAGCAACAATTACAATTGTTCTCTAGTGAGTTGTATAAGTACTATACTTATGGTTTTCCCTAGGATAACCTACATTTGGCACTTATCCGATTTAGGTTTTCCGTTTGGTATCATCCAAACATATGCCCGGCATTCCCAAATCGTTAGGAGTGAGAAACCCTGTTTCTCTTGATCATATGTAATATGAATTCTGTCTAACAGATTAATATGGAACCTTATTCCAAATAAGTTTTGCATTGTTAATGCATATCCGTTGAAGGAAATTGTAGCTCAGAGCGACTCATGGTTAACCTTATCATGTCCAACAAAATTCGGTTTGTCCATTCGGACACACCGTCAAACTGACGTGTCGCATGAGGAGTCCTCATTTGAAAGAATACTTTACTCTCTCAAGTATTTAAGAAACTCATTGCTTAAGTATTTTCATCATGGTTAACACATGATGTTTTAATACTTTAGCCGATCTGTTTGTCTACTTCGTGTCGAAACTTTAAAAGCTTCTGATTTGTGTTCTTCAAAAGTAACACATAACCATAACGTGATGCCACACCCGTTAAGGTCACGGAATATTCATATCCACATCTAGCCTAGCTAGATATGGGCCCACTTACTTCACTATGAATAAGGCTTACAGATCGATGGCATTTTTCACTATTACCAAGTAAATAGTATTTTAGGTACTTTACCTAAAGAACTAGATTCGTAGACTTTATTTGAATAATCAAATCAGTCCTAGTACCCACTCTTCAAAAGTGTGGATATACGAGTCTTGTTTATTGTGTCCTAGACAACAATGCCACATATAAGTCTCTTCTGATCAAATCAGTTAGAGCTATTTATTTGTCATATAATATGTTTGAGATTTATTTATATTCAAAATATAAATACTGTAATTCACATCTAATGTGTTTATCTCAATATCATCTTTATATAATGAAACACTTTAGTGTTCTAGAATATAAAGGTTTATCCGCAACGGATTAAACACTGATATAGAGATAATGTTCCTAGTCTAGCTAGTTACATTATAACAGTTTCCTAATTTAAGTACATACCCAAGGTAGTTCCTAAACTTAGGTATCTACGGTCGAAACAGCGACTTTCGTCCCGTTTCCGATTCACAGATTAATCTCAGCTTGAAGTCAGTATCCTGCTCACAGCAGATTCTGAGCATCAATACATATATTTTATGTACCACACTAAGTATTTAAAATCCAATTTCAATACTAGTAGTGAACATAATAATGACGAATATATTTAAAGTCAGAGCCTTGCTCTTTCTTTAATTCCTTCATGTCTGCCATATCCAAACGGTAGTCATTTTGGGATATGTTCTTTATCTTCCCAGAAGATTATAATGATCTTGCCTTTACCTTTTTTTCAATATTTCAGAAGCCTTCGGCCAAGCCTTGGGTTTCTAGAATATCGAAGTAAGGTGCGCCTTGTGCTATTAGCTTAATTGTAAAGTTTGACTTTATCTCCTTGAGAATAGTCATAACTCTCCAAGAGTTATTAATTGCAATTTTAATACTTTTTAAATCTAAACATAGATTTATGACAAGTATGTTGGATTAAGCACTAAAGTTATCATTGCATAAACCTTCCAAAGATTATGCTTTACTTATTTGCTAATTCTGGGCTAAGGCTTAATTGTCAAATTGAGATATTTGACTTATATCATAATGAATATATGTATTTAATATTTAATGTAAATATAATACATATATTTATATATTTGTATTTAATTAATTAATTAATTATTTAATTGTTAAATGATTAAATTAATTAAAATATAAATATCTTAATATTTAGATATTTGTATTAAATGATTGAGTTGCCTTTGTTGACTTAAAATAAATATCTATAAAGGTGTTATAAGATATTTATGCAAGTTGATCAAATTAAAGGTGTAATGAAATTGAAATTATTTTTACTTGTATTTGGCTCGGCCAAATTCGGACAAGGCTAAAATGAACAAGTATAAATTTTTTCATTTCATTTCATAAGTAACCTAATACACTTTGCAAGAAAGCAAAGAAAGCTTGTTAGGAAGAAAGCTAAAAAACAAAGAAAGCTTGGATTTTAGTAAGTTTCTTTAACTTACTATTAGATAGGAAAATGTTCCTTAGGATCTAGGCTTTAACATATGATGTTCTTTTGTTATTATTTTCTTTATTTCTTGTGTTTTTGATGATGGAAGTTTTGTTGAAAGTGATGAGCATGTATGATGAATGAAACTTGTGACTATTGTAGTTGTAAGTATTCTTTTAAGGTTTTGGAAACCTTTGTTGCTAATCTAGAGTTGTTGACCCACTCTTAAATGACCTAGATTTAATCTTGAGTTGTTTCAATGTGTTGAGACTTTAATTGGATGAAAGAATGATGATTGAAGTAATTGATTTAACTAATTTGGTCTAATTTGTCCAATTTGAAGAAATTAAAAAATTAGGGTTCATGACTAATTCCAAATTTGGGGATTTTCATTTATGTTGTGTATTTGGATGTGTATATGATGCATATAAAGTTTCATGTTGATTGGATTACATCTTGATGTGTTATGATGCATGAAATGACAAAATGCACAAATCTCCCCCCTTTGGGTGCATTCGGCTAAGGTGAGAAATTTTTGGGGATTTTGGTTGCCTTGGTGTTTTGATGTTTTGAACATGCTAAGTTCATCTTAGAAATGATTTAGAATCATTCAAAATTGATTTGATCAATTTCAGATTAAAATGGACTAAATACCAAGTGTAAGGGCAATTCGGTAAATTCACTTAAATATGATTTATTTGAATTTTATTTCTTAATTTGATTATTGGAATATTAAATAAATATGTTTTTTTAATAATCCGAGAGAAAATTTTTGAAATCCGAAAATACGATTTTCACCGCTTCCGCTGCGTTACCGGTTTCTGCCCCTAAAACCCCTACAGTACATGGAATCCATTTCGGACTTCATGGCCTCTTGCCATAAAGTGGAATCGATATCTTGTATCGCTTCCTCATACGTAGCCGGTTTGTTATCCTCAATGAGATTAATATCTACATGAGGTGAGATCAGAAACCCATACCTCTCAGATAGTTTCATGACTCTCTCCGACCTACGCGGTCCTTGTGTAATAGAAGATTGTGGTACAGTCTCATCCCGGATGGACTGTTCTTGTTCCGTTGAGGATTCTATGCCAGGAATAGTATCACTCCGATTTTCATCGAGTTCTACTTTCCTCCCACTAATCACTGCATTTATGAATTCCTTCTCAAGGAAAACCGCATGTAGAGCAACAAATACTTTGTTCTCTCGTGGGTGATAGAAGTAATATCCTTTGGTTTCCCTAGGGTATCCTACGAATAGGCATTTATCCGATTTGGGCTCAAGTTTGGTACCTTCCAAACGTTTGACGTATGCCCAACACCCCCAAATCTTCAGGAATGAGAAACCTGGTTTCTTTCCTGTCCATATCTCATATGGTGTCTGTTGAACAGACTTTGACGGAACTTTATTCAAAATAAGAATTGCACTGTTCAATGCATATCCCCAAAAGGAAATAGGTAGCTCAGTGCGACTCATCATAGACCTAACCATGTCCAACAAGGTTCGGTTTCTCAGTTCGGACACACCGTTTAATTACGGTGTTCCAGGAGGAGTTCACTGTGAAAGAATACATATTCTTTCAAGTAATCAAGAAACTCGTTGCTCAAGTATTCGCCACCACGGTCCTATCGTAATGTCTTAATACTATTGCCTGTCTGTTTTTCAACGCCGTGTCGAAACTCTTTGAATTTCTCAAAAGTTTCTGACTTGTGTCTCATAAGATACACATAACCATAACACGATGCATCATCCGTAAAGGTTACGAAGTATTCATATCCACCTCTAGCCTGGCTAGACATGGGCCCACATACGTCAGTATGAACGAGGGCTAAAAGTTCGGTGGCGCGTTCACCCTTACCGCTAAAAGGTGATTTAGGCATTTTGCCTAATAAGCAAGATTTGCAGACGTCATATGAATTAGGATCAAATCCGTCCAAGTACCCACACTTCGAAAGTGTGGATATGCGAGTCTTGTTTATGTGTCCCAGACGACAGTGCCACATATAGGTTTCATCTTTGTTACTCATTTGAGCCTTTTGTTTTTTATATTATATGTTGGAGATAAATTTATATTCAAAATATAAAGACCATTATTTGCAACAGTAGTGCAAATTTCTACATCATTTTTAATAAATAACACCCAGTGTTTCTAAATACAAAAGTATACCCACATTGGGTCAACATAGATACAGAAATAATATTCCTAGTCAAACTAGGTACATAATAACAGTCATGAAGTTCAAGTACATGCCCCGATGGCAGTTCTAAAACAAAAGTGCCAACGGCCAAAACGGTGACTGGTGCCCCATTTACGACGTGTAGATCAATCTCCCCTGAAGCCAGTCTCCTGCTAATCTGCAGATCCTGCACATCAGTACATATATGAGTACCACAACCAGAATCAAAAATCCAATTTTTAAAACTAGAAGTAGTCATGTTTATTTCAATAACAAACATACCTGAAGCCGGTGCCTTACCCGCTTTTATCTCCTTCTAGAGCGCCTTGTACTCGCGGCAGTCACGCTTTCAGTGACCCCGCTTGCCGCACTGTAGGCAGACATCATGAGATTTGTCATTTGGCTTCCCAGAAGCCTTTGACGATTTGGCCTTGCCCTTTCTGTTATGCTTCTTCTTCTTCATACCTCCAGTTGCCTTGGGCCCAGCCCTAGGTGCCTGAGATGTCGATGCAAAGTACGCCTCGCGCTTGTTGCTCTTTTGAAGCTCCTTCTCAGCCTCTTTGAGAGTTGACAATAACTCTCCAAGAGTATCACTGTTGTTCATCAAATTATAATTTATGATGAACTGTCTCCAGGAATCGGGGAGAGATTGCAGGATCATATCCACACTAATCTCAGCCTCAAAGACTATCCCCATGTTAGCCAACTCATCAATTTCAGCAATCATCTATGCCACGTGGGACTCAACAGACATGCCTTCTGACATGTGTAAGCGAAAGAGCTTCTTCACTAACTCGCACCTCTGCATCCTCTTATTAGAGCGATGCAGATCTTGCAACCTCGCTAACATGTTATAAGGATCCAAGTCCCTATTTTGTCTACGGAAATGCTGAGTCATCGAAGCAAGCATAATGGACTGAGTTGTGTCACAATCATCACTGTGAGTCTTTCAAAGCTCCAGCTCAAGTGTCTCATCCGGTCCGGGCTTAGGCCCAAGAGGTCACTGTAAAGTATACAACAGCCTCTCTGAACCTAGGACAATCCTAAGGTTCATTTCCCAATCGGCAAAGTTCGTGCCCTTAAAGACATTTTCTCCCATGATAATGTCGCGGACATTTCCCTTTCCTGTCATCTTGACTAGATAGTCCAACTATCTAGTCAACGATAATGGGTACAGTCTAACTGTTACATAGGAAAATAACAATATATTAGTCCAACTAATAAAGTAATTTTGACGAAATTATTTGAAAGCGCGTAAAGCTAAGTATCTGAATGAAATTGCAAATTCAATACTAGCCTCCCACTATTTTTCAGCGAGTCTCTATCCCTCTATTGAGTATTCGGGAAACCTAGTTTCCTAGTGGGCTAGGATCCCGTTAAATAACACACAACCTTGACTTTGGCCAACAAGCTGTTTGATATTTAACTAGGTAGATTTCGAAGATCAATTGGATAAAATCCAACTCCTAGAACCGGTATGTGGACATCCAAGTCCAAAACACATATACCTTATATATGCCAATATATCAAACATATTTTCCTAACCCTTTTTCCTCTGAATCAACTAAGCCTTGGCTTTGGCACAACAAGCTTAATGATTCCAGTTAAGCGGGACCCGTTGACTTGGAAAGTTTCGTAATCAATGTCGATGGACAAGAAGTGATCTTGACTTTGGCCAACAAATCACAACTTGGACAAGACACCGATATATAACAAAACCTTCATGATTCAAACACATCCGCAATTGACAAAGGCATTGACTTCGGCCAACAATCCAATGCAAATTTTGGATTTGAGTAAGAATCACTCAACGGAAGGAAAAACTCTTAATATTATATTGAGGGTTCTTTTGCGTAAATTGGCAACCAATTTATTATCTTTGTTAAGGTCTCATCATACACCCTTAAGCATGCTTCTAAAACATCATAAGGCGCGAAAAGTAAATAATAGCGATATACGGATGGATTTATAAATATATTATTCCTAGAACAAATCACTCTCTTTCCACTCCCCGGCTAGCACTATTCTACTTCTACCCAATTATATTACAATAATAGAAACCTCATTAACATTGAGGGAATTAGGTGAGAAGAGAATACAGAGGATCAATAAGAGAAAAGGCTGGACACGCAGGTCCAATTTATAAATTGTAAATTTACAATAATTTCTAAAATTGTCAATTTCCCTTCTAATATCCATCCGATATACACTAGTCATTCATCACATCACATATATTCATTCAAGGAATGCTTTACAACCAATCTAATCCAATTAATTAGTCTTTATTAAGTGACCATCCAACGTTCAAACAATGATTTGATTTTTTTGCGCGAGTCCAACTCGTTTGAGAATAAGTACTCAAAGTATGACTTTTCGAATTATATCGAAACTCATTAAATTCTAATTTAAGTTGTATTCAATACTAATTCTTTTATTTAATTCCAAATTAAATATTTACACTTTTTAATGTGCTTTAATGACTTAGATTC